>VUQS01076432.1:13816-37786 GCA_015108495.1 Heterochromis multidens
TTTGTACACAGACACTCGTGTGGGATCAAAAAAGTGTTCTTATTTTTAAAGCAAATACAGCAACAGCACTCTCTCAGTCTCTTATGACTTTGTTGCAATCATGTGGTAGCCCACTGTATTAATCACACAGTCAGATAAAGCAGCTCTGTGCAGAGGAGAGCCTATGTGCAGCTTTTTGGCCTTATAGTAATGGCAAAGCTGTTAAACTAAAAGCAATTATCGATGCAAATGCCTACACATTTGCCAATATTTTCGTACAATGATGCACGTGCTCTTTTAAATGTGTGGTAATTTTGGAGGATGTATTACACCGAGAGTTCTTCCCGTTACTGCACTTACTGACACAAATGCGGTGGACAAAATAATGAAAAACTTGTTTCAATAAAAACTGAAGATTGCAGCTTTCACGGGACCAGGATTGACTGAAGTTCCTTGCTTTAGTTTTAAACCTATCCTCCGAGTAGTGACGAAGTCGCCTCCTTACCACCAGGAGGCAGATAGCCACGTGATGGTTAATCAGTTTCTGCATTAAGTAAAATTCTTGTGAAGCAGGGGAATATTAAACCCAAATTTCAAAATGTATTTTTGGACCGTCCTACCGCAGATGCCCTCTGACCCCTCGGCCTGCGCCTCGGTCCACTGGTCGGCCTGCAGCTGGTAAAACAGAGACTTCTGCCACCACTTCAGGGGCGTCGCAACCGGCCGAGGGCTCTTTATTATGATGGCGATGGAGGTGGCAAATATGGCCACCCAGGCAAGCCAGAACAGCAGCACCAGGTAACAGCGCACTTTCCTCCACCCCGGCCCATCAGCTGCCTCCAGCTCCTCTCTCGTCATGGGCCGCCACAGAGAGTCGGGCTCCGGAATGAGCAGAGGGGCCGTCTCTGAGGCGCCCGCCGGCACACGGCTATAGCCTATATTCCCTGCGTTCACAGGCATCTCACCCGGCTGCAGGTGGGTGATAAACCGTTAGATTAAAGGGATTATTTTCACTTTAAATTAACATTCAGACACTCAAGTTAAAGCACGCAGAAGCTGTCCAACTGTTGCTAAATTTTTCTTTGGACCCGCTAAGTTCGTTTCTTTTGGTAACTTGCTGTCTGTCCGCGATAATCAGCGTTTCCACACGACAGGCAGCTTTGTAATGACCTGCGCCTAACCTGCTTAACTCAGGTGTTTCAATTAATTTGACACACATTTCAGTGGACACGCAGTCCTGTTGTCCCCACTCTGACAGGTGGTGGCACAGTGAGGGACAATCAGTGTCCGGATGATTTTCTCTTAAACAAGGTTAACTATTTAGGGAGGGGAAAACAGCACAGGAAAGACTACTCAAGATTTAATTTACTGATAATTTCACATTTTTCTAGTTTTTCTTTTTCCAACGCTTTTATTCCCACATGTACACTGAGCTCGTCATTGCGTCATGGAAATGCTTCCTGCTGTCCTTAGCTGCCCCTTAAATGAACTTCACTGTCAGTGATGGAGAACAGAATTAACAGCTCTGAGTCAGAGCATGCAGCTCTGATCAGCTGAAATTAAAATGAGTTGATTTCTGGACATTTTAATTTCATTCTTACAGCACCAATTCACAATAGTCCTTTTACTGTATATGGTAAGGTAAAGACCCTGCATTATTATAGAGAGACAGCTCTTGGTGACAGTGATGTATCATTTTTACCATTCCTCTGTTTCAGCTCTGCAAGGAAACCATCTTTGGAAGCAGAACAGGGATTTTCCTAAGAAGTCTGTAACTTTGGAATATGCTCAGTTGATTTCTTTTAACTCAGAAGCCAATAGTGTCTCTTAAAGATAATCTTCATCTGAATTTTGAGCCATCTGAAGCACTGTGTGTCCCCAAGCATTGCACACACAAAAGTGCAGGAAATGGTTCTAAAAACATCAAATAATTTTCTTTGTGTTTACGAGACTGTACATCTAAACCAATCCTCTTTGTTTCTAACCTCTTTCTACTGTAGGCTGTGGCTATCTTGGCCATGTAAACACCCTTGTAAGTAGTGATATTTCTAAAATCCCAGTGTTGCCTGAAAATATGACAAAATCCAATGACATTTCCATTAGTTTCTATAAAATCTTGACATTTAGAAACTTTCTCTGACAGCTAAATAATAGCTGCAGTTTAGTGGTCTTCTGGTGGCTGTTTGACTACATATTTCACCATTGTGTGAAGTAGGAAATTGCAACACCAGAAGGAAAAACTAGTGAAAGGTTCCAGCCACTGGTTCAGAGTCAAAGCCACTTAGCTTCCTGCCGTGAGGCCACACTACCCATTTTACACCAGTGTAACTGAACTTAAACGCCACAAAAACTCAGTGATTACTCAAATTTTATATGCTAGTTCGTGTACCTTCCTCTCAGGTCCTTTTCTTCTTTTCCACCTGTTTTTTTTTCCTCTTTATCTTTGTCCACAAGTGTTCCAAGCTGAAGGGTGCTGCCCTGAGCTGAAAATTTCCAGTGATCTGACTTGTCAGGAGTGGGGAGATGAGAAGGAGGCACAGTCCAATAAAAGCTCTACTCGGGTAGTTAATAAGGAGGTGCCGAGCCTCACCACACCCTTGAAAAACATTCTGATGAACCTGTGAATATGCCAGAGAGAGGCCCCTAAAGTGCCTCGTGTGTCGGACAAGAGAGATGAATGGAGTGTAGTTTTTGGTCTTTGCTCAAATTGAAGCTGAAGGTGGAAAAATCAACAGACTGATTAGTTTCTTGGAGGCCTAAGGTAGTCTAACTCTTACATTCTAGATTCTAGATGTGACAGATAAAATATTAAGTGTTAAAATAAAGGTGTTGTAAGTACCTATCTATAATTTGAAACCTACATACATGGAACAAACTCTACTATCACTGAGCTAATTATGCAGCAGAGATCTACTGGCTATAACTCCACTGCAATTTGAAACACATGTTGACATAACACATCACACGTCCCCTCTAAAATGCTGTAGATTTCACAAGTAATGAGGTAGATGTGCTAATTCCTGGAAACCTCTCATCCTCTTCGTCTCATACGGCCCACTGCCCCCCTCACTCTCTTTCTACAAACCTTTTCTTCATTCTTTATCCTTTTGTGTCTCACGCTCTGGCTTTCTTCTTTCGTGGCATAAGTTTATGTTGATGTAACAAGTTATTGCTATCTGTGTGACCTTTGCTCCCTGACAGCACTGTGCAAACTGATTGTTTACTGAGAGATACTGTGGTCCATCAAAAGTGTCAAATCATTTGTTTTCCTTATATACAGCTTGTATACAATATCACATGGTAATGTAAATGAGCTGCATTACACAGACGCCTCTATGATGAGTAGATGGCTATCAGTGTCTCACAGGCACTGTATGGTTAAATAATATTAAATCCTCCCAGGATAAGCAATAGAAAATTGATGGGCAGACTCGCTGGCTATAACAAAGTACAGTACTGTGTACAAGTCATGAGTCACCACTCATTTCTTTTTATTTTGCTAGTAAAATGGGAAACATGCACAAACATACATGGAAATACAGTATATAAGGCAAAAACAGAGTTTGTACAATTCTAATGAGCTTGAAAGTCAGTATTTGGTACGACCACCTTTATTCTTCAACACCTGAACTCTCTTAGGCAGCTTTCTTGTAATTTCTTTAAGTAGTCTTCATGGAATAGTTCTCCAGGCTTCTTGAAGGACATTCAAAGTTTTTCTTTGGATGTTGGCTGCCTTTTGTTCTGTTCTCTGTCAAGATGATCCCACACTGCTTCAGTAATGTTGAAGTTAGGAGGCCCATCTATGACTGAATGTGTTCCACTGTGTCTCTTTCTATCCATTGGTAGTGTGTTTGGGATCATTGTCATTAAATGAAATGAAGACATTGCCAATCAGACACTTTCCAGATGGTACTGCCTGGTGGATCATATTCCGATAGTAATTTTCTGTGTTCATAATTCCATCAATTTGTTGGAATTTGTTGTACTTTTGTCCTCACCTCCTCCGTACATACTGATGTAATTTGAAGCAAAAATTTCAAATTTGGATTCATCACTCTATAAGACCTGTTGCCACTGATTTTCAGTCCAGTTCTTGTGTAATTTGGCGTACCTCAGCCTTTTCTAACTGTTTCCTTTCCTTCTTGACAGCCACCCTTCCACTGAGACCATTTCTGATTAGGCTTTGGCGACAGTAGATGGATTAACTGCGGGACCAGATGCATCTCTCAGGTCCTGGTGGGTTTTTTCCTGTTTCTTAAGGACATGACTTTCAGATAGTACACATCTGCTGTAGATAGTTTTTTAGGCCTTCCACTTGTTCTTTTGTCCTCCACACTTGTTCAGATTCCTCAAGTTTTTAAGGACACAGAGCACACCATTGCTGAGATATACCAGTAACAATTTAGGAATCATCTCGTTGCTGCAAAAATACTATTTTAATATCTGTCAAACTGTGTTATCTTTTGCATTTTCCATAGATTCAATGAAAAAAATGGGAAGAAATTGTGTGTTTTTGCGACAGGCTGTTAGTAACAAAGTGCCTAATGATAAAATTTCAAATTGTTTTTTTGCTAAGTTGTTATGTATGTTATGTACATGGGCTTCTTAGGTTAGGTGACTGTATTATGCTTGAATGATTCGTAGGTCAGTGTTAAGTGGCTTAACAAACAAAAACATATTCCTGTGAAAATGGTCAGGTACAAGGACTGGGCTGAAAATGAGAGAAAAGCAGCCAATGTCCAAAGAAAAACTTTGAAAGACCTTCAGAAAACCTGGAGAACTATTGCTCAAGACCACTTAAAAAAATGAGTCTGGCTCCTTGGAAGTAAAATACAAAGAATTGAAGGGTGGCTCAAGGCTTTTGCACAGTGCTGTAAATTTGTAAGATAAAAGCGCCAGTGTTACAAAATAAATAATAAGTAAAAAAAATTTAAAAAACCACACACACAATGGGTGTTTCATTCAATTCATTCAAATTTAATTTGAATTAATCAGAAAGCAAATATGTGTGGCTATACCCGAAAAGAACATGTTACTTAGAGAATTGTGCTTAGTGTGGTACACATCTAAAAAGTTTCTAAGCATCATGGTCTCGTGGTGTTCATTCTTTATGGCTTTAGTTTGAGTCTTCCTCTGATCCTTCAATGTCCTGAAATGTCACAAGGCAAAGGCATAGTTATTTTATAGCTGGCAATGCTATAAAATTATAATTCTAAAGTGGTATTTTAAATATTATTAATTATAAATTATACTAAATATAACTGGGGTTTGACCAAAAACATTAAACATCCATGTACTGTCACAGAAAGTAAACCTGCAAATCTTCATACTTTAGAAGATTGAATTAGAATATTTTACAATTCCAATTTTGTTTAAGTGCTAACAAAAGATAGATAAGAAAAAATAGAGAAGATCAAGCAATCACAACAGTAGTTTGCAGCCATATGTGTTCAATTTTATAATCCATAACTAATGGTTTAGTTATGCCTCTTTTCCACTAGTACCTACTCGGATCGACTCAGCGCGACTCGACTCGACTCGGTTTCAGTAATTTAGTACCACATCAGCGTGGGTGGGGTTGTTATAGGGTTTCAAAAATGGCGGGTTTGAATTGTGAAGGAGTCGCTATAATGACTCATCCAGTGACGTCCTTCCCTGGCCAATCAGTGACATGCAGTCCATTGACATCATATTTTGGGATTGCCTCGGATCGCTTGGAACCCCAGCTAAGCGGGTGCTAAAAAAGTACCTGGTACCAGGTACGACCACCTAATGGAAAACCCTTCAAACCGTGCCGAGTCAAGCTGAGCCGAGTAGGTACTAGTGGAAAAGGGCTATTAATGTCAAGAGAAATCCTGACCTCCGATTGTCCTGCTCTCTAGAGTTTGTTATGCCTACTTAAGGTTTTCCAACTGTAACGTGACAGAAGATAAATAGCTATAGATCTACTGGCATTAGTTGCATTTCTAACGCATGTCTTCTGTGCCTTACCATAGGCTCCTGAGTCCTTAGAGCCATGACGTGTTTCTGATATGATGAGATGATACAGTCCCGCCTGCAAAGGTAGAAGCAGTGATAGTAGGTTTTTGATTCTCCAAAATCAATTCCACTACAAACTGGTCAGTGTTTGTGGCCATTAATTGCTCACTTGCTGGTGATGCCTCCTCCTGGGGGCAGCCCCGGCATCTCTTCTGCTGCCAAGAATTTGATCACATATAGAAGGTCAGGGTCCTCATCTCTGGACCTCATCATCTGGATAATTTCTGTGGAGGGAGATGGGTAAAACAGCCTGGTTATAAAATAGGGACCTAAGAGCAATCTAGTTTAGTGTGCAGCAGGGAGATCATCAGCAGTACCTTCCACTTTCATATCAATCTGTTGCTCAAGCTCTGTCTCTTGCTGCAGTGCCTCCTGTGAGACCTGGGGGGCGCCAGGGAAGCAAACAATGATGATGCTGATGTTATCCAAGCTGCCCTGCAGAGGGAGACAGAGCAGTTTTGATGCAAACGCAAATAAAAGAGTAGAAAGTTACATGTATTTGAGTGCAATTTGAGGTTCTTGTACTTTTACCTTACTCAACTGCATTTCAGGGAGAAAAACACTTTCCTTGGCTTTTTAAACCCGACACACATTTGACTGTTGTAATTACCAGGCTTTTTGTTTGTTTTCACAAAGCTACAATTATTATCTATTATATAGTTCAGTATTATATAGTGAATAAAATTACCCAGAGGTTTGTGAAAAGGTTTGAATTTGTGCATCAGTTATATGTCGATATATGTTTGACAGTAATACTTTTAAAGTAATACCTCTTTACTTTTTAAACTAAGATTTTGGATACAGGACTTCAAAGAGGGCATTTTTTCACTGGTTGCTGTGAAATTTGAACTTTATCTGAATGCTTCTGCCATTACTCAGAATTAACCTGCTGATTAGAAAATATCAGGTGACAGAGGTCTTAATCTGATTAAAAGTATTTCATCCTGTGATGTCACAAGCAAGTGACAAGACAACTTTACTAATGATTTATACATATTATTGTCGTTTGTAGCTTTGGAAAAATGTAACCTGTAAAGTCATTGCAGTGTTATTCCCATCATCCTGTTGCTTATAGCCTTGGAAATGCAAGAAGCGAGGCTCAGTGTGTACTCGAACATGCAGTTATTCAGCAGGTACAGTAAGCCTTTTTAGGTGAAACAAATAGCACCCCATTGAGGCTAGGATAAAGTTTCTGAGCAGGTGTCAACACATTCACATTCAGCCCTAATCCCAACCATGTGCGGCTTTTCTTGCCTCCTATCTTATTCCAGAGTGCCTTAATACAGCTATTTATAGAGCAGGCAAAGGGCTTTGCAGTCTTTAGATGAGCAGTAACTAAAAAGCATTAAGAAGACCAGCAGGAGTAATCTACTTACATAACAACATTAGCGTAATACCACCTCACAGAGACCCTGCCCATCACACTCCCTTTTTGACGTAAAGCTTGCCATTCACAAATCCACCTGCGGTAACTCTGTGTCTTATTGAAAGGTCCAGTGAGCTGAGTTTGAAGTAAATAGGAGAAGGTCTGCTGAGGTAAGACCTCAGGATAATACTGCAGTATGTACACGTGTTTGGGAATTAAGCAGCTCACTTTAAATTTTTCAAAGACATTTTGATGAGCTGCTATAATCTGTGATTGTAGTGAATATATATAAAAATGTATACACAATCTTTTCTTCTGATGAGACATTGCTTGTTTTATAACATTGAAAGTCTTTCTTTTTTCTTTTATTTGGATAAAACGATATCCCTGGGGCATAAGAGTCTTAATAAAGCTCCAAAGCTGAGAGACCACTGCTGAATTATCAGTTTCTTATTAATTTTCTCTTGAGCTTGCCAATAAAAATTGAGGAGGTCACTATCAGAGTGTTTCACTGTAACTGTGGATCTTGTGGCCTGATTTTTTTTACCTTATAGAGGCAGAGGTCAATGACTTGGGTACAGATCTCTCTCAGGTCATCGCACACCTGCAGACGGTTGCGCACAAAGGCACACAGTTCTTCATTTCCAATTGCATCCCACACACCGTCACAGGCTAGAATTAGGAACTCATCTTCAGGTGTCCTCTCCAGCTCATACAACTCTGGCTCTGGTGACACAAGTTGCTCCGTCTGCGACCTCCAGTCTACCTCCTTGAAGTCAAAGTCTCCCAGTGCCCTGGAAACCGCCAGCGAGCCGTTGATTCTCTGCAGGGTCACTGAGCCTCCAGCATTCTGGATCCGCTCCTTTTCTCTGGGGTTGAACGGCTTGTGGTCCTCAGTGTAGAAGACCACCTGGCTGTCGTGGCAGAGCAGTGTGCGGGAGTCCCCGCAGTTGATAAAGTAAATGTGGCGTGGGGAAATCAGGACACCTGCTGCAGTGGAGCCACTTCTGTCCCAGTTGTCCTGACGAGCCATTTTGTGCATATGACGATCAATATCTAGGAAGCCTTCACGGATCCCCTCCTTTACTTGCTCTGGTTCTTCGTTTATTTTAATCCCACCTGTTGAAAAAGAGGGAGAATCAAAGATAGATGTTTGACTTGTGAAATGCAATTTTACATTCAACCTTTTAACAGCATAGAATTAGTTCAGAGTACTGAACCTATACTGCAGAGACAGAACATTATCTGTATTGGAGCAATGCTGCAGCTGTGTGCATGAAAAACCCCAATGTAGTTTAGTTTTTTTTTTCCTGTGGAATTGCTAGATTGAAATTACATTTTTTTTTAATTAAGTCCCAGGGAAGTGTTTCTAAAAGCATCTAAAATTCTTGGTTTGAAATATAATTAGTGCAATGGGGGGTTTTTTGTTTCTTTTTTAATCATCTTTAAGTAATGCACTGCATGCTGTGGTATTTATATGTTAGGTCACCTTTAAGTCTGGATCTTTTATAGCCTTTATTAATCTGCTCTTAATTAGCTATTTTGTGTTCCTAAAGTAAGTTAATTGATCTGCTTATCAAAGGATTTATTTGCACAAACTATTATCACTCAGTGTAGTACTTGTACTTGTAGTATGCCATGTTTGCAGATTCACAATGCAAATACTCTGGGGGTTTTATTTTTTCAGTTTTGGGGCTGAAAACACACACTTTTAAACTCTGTTAAAGCATTTGACTTGCCAGACTGCTTCTACTTTGCATGATATTAAGTTATATTAATCTCTGAGAGGCTTTGATCCAAAGCAAACTACAGAATGTGCATTTAAAGTTTGGATGTTGATGATTAAAGCCATAAAAACTGGTTTTCCTTCTAAAGAAATAGACTAAAAGTATGTTCGGGGCTACTTTGCAGGTGTTTAGATTTAAATATATATTTCTAACAATGTTGAATTTTGATTTAGAGTCAGTGATTAACCCATACCTGTAGCCAGGATATGATCCAGCAGGTGTCTGGCACAGTACTGTGCCACTGTGGTGCCTGCGTGTCCATCAAAAACAGCAAAGTAACCCCAGTCTTGCAGCTCTCCTCTCAGCTGGGGCATACAGGCATGGGAATCCTCCATCTGAGCCCTCCACCCCTGCATGCTTGCCACAGCATAGTTCAACCCCAAATGCGATCCCCCCTCTGACACGTGCTTCTCCAAGATGGGATGCTCCAGGTACGGGCTGGGCATTGCATCTTCCTCATCCAAATTGTCCTGCTCTGGAGGTCCTGTCTCCCTGGATCCTCCTTTGAAGAAGAAGGTGACCATCTTCTCTGTCTCTTTCACCAGCTGTCGGAGGAAGGAGGGAACCTCCACGTTGCTCGCCCGCCTGGCCGTCCTCATCACTCCACGGAGTCTATGCTCAAGCTTCCTGCTTGACCTGGTGGCACCCCGTCTCCCCCGGGTACCCCTCCTCCGCCCCTGTGTTTTTCTCAGCAGGTCCAGTGCAACACTTAGACTGTGACCCCCTCCCCCCAAAGCAGGGGAAGCAGGTAAACCAAAAAAAAATTTGCAGTAAAATCCTGTTAAATGAAACACCGAGTTAGTTTTCTGTTTAAAAACATCAGGGCCATTTTTTTTAATCCTGTGACTTTGTTGTAGAGCATCCTTCCTCGTCAAGACCCGGATCTCTCTGTCTTTCTTGTCTTTCTTTGTGTTCCTCCCTCTCTTCTTTTCCTCTCACTTTATTAGCCTGTCACTTCTATTGGCCCATCTATTTCCGTGTATTTATGTCCCCAGTTTGGCCCCACCCCCTCCTTGTCCTTCTTTCTCTACCTCTGTCTGTGTAGTGCTGGCTCTGTAAGTAATGCTGGATTATCGCATGGCCAGCAAGCCAGCACACATGCATGGATTATGACCAGAACATTTTGCACAACACTGACGGAGCCCATGATCAGTCTTGCATGTCTATAGGGGGATTTACATCTGTGACGATATTTAGAATCCCAACAACTTTTGTGTGATTCATCAATCAGCATATTGTTTTTTTGTTTAGGGATAATCACAATACCCTGTGAGGTTGCCAGTGCTGTCCACTTTTCTCTTCACAGTTTAGGAGATCTATAAATCGATCTATATATTTTTTTAATTTGCTCCAGAGTGGATTAAAAAAAATGAAAAACATCTTATTCATCTGTAGTTATTATAATCTACCTAGTATATTTTATTTGATAATTTAATAATTTAATTTAAACACAATTTAATTTCAAGTGGTAATAATATGCATAACCTAGCAACGCTAAGTTGAACTTGCCTCATCATAAAGACCACTGAGCTCTCCTGTCAAACAAATGAAATCACTGAGAGCTCAAGAAAAGACCTGTGAAAAGAAATCTAGGATTTTCATTTTTTGTAAGGTTTTCTCTCCACCATGTTCTCTCTGTTTAGGGTCAAATAAAACTCAAGTAAAACTTATTTTGACATTGAGTTGTTTCTTTTAAAATGTCACGAGCCAAACTGGTGGATTTAAATTTCTGTCAAAGGTCACAAGTACAACAAAACATCATCTCAGGAAAATAATATTTTATGTATTACTTTGCAAAAGTCTTGAGCCACCCCTCATCTCTTTATATTTTGCTTCCAGTGAGCCAGACGTTCTTGTAATTTTTCTAAAATGGTGTTGAGCAATAGTTCTCCAGGCTTTCCGAAGGTCTTTCAAAGTTTGTCTTTGGACATTGGCTGGTTTTCACAGTTTTTCAGTCCAGTCCTTGTACCTGACCATTTTCAGAGGAATGTGTTTGTTTGTTTGTTAAGCCACTTAACACTGACCTATGAATCATTCAAGTGTAAACAAGGCATCTAACCTGGGATGAACCAGTGTTCTGTCCATACATAACAGACAACTTAGCAAAGAACCAATTTTAAATTGTATTTTTAGGCAGTTTGTTACTAGCAGCCTAGCAGCACATAATTTGTTCCAATTAATTTTTTTAAATCTATAAAATGCCAAAGATAACACAGTTTGACAGATATAAAATAGTATTTTTGGACAAACAAGGTGATTCCCAAACAGTTGAAAACTTTGCATATCTCGGCATGGTGTACAGTGTGCCCTTAAAAAATTGAGGAAACTGGACAAGTGGAGGACAAAAGAAACAGCAGCAGACCTAAGAAACTATCTACAGCAGATGAACAATATCTGAAAGTCATAGCCTTAAGAAATAGGAAAAAACTCAGCAGAGACCTGATAGATACATTTGGCCCTTCAGTTGATCCAAAGCCGCATCAGAAATGGTCTCAGTGAAAGGGTGGCTGTCAAGAAGCCATTTTTAAGGAAAGGAAACAGGGAAAAGGCTGAGGTATGACACATTACACAAGAACTGGACTGAAAATCAGTGGCAACAGGTCTGATGGAGTGATGAATCCAGAAGTTAAAAAACAAAATTTGGTCATCATTATGTCCTGAAGAGGTTAAGATAGAGGTACAACAGTGAGTGTCATTATCTGTAAAGCATGCTGCAGGGTCTGTCATGGTTTGGGGCTACATTTCAGCCAGTGGAGTTGGGGAAAAGTGTCATAACATTTCCATTCACTATGCATTACCATCTGAAAGGTCTGATTGGCAACAGCTTCATTTTTCAGCATGGAAATGATCCCAAACAAACAGTAAAAGCAAACCTGAATAGAAAAACACACAGTGGAACACATTCAGTTATAGATTGGCCTCCCTTGAGCCCAGACCTCAACATTATTAAAGCAGTGTGGGATCGTGTTGACAGAGAACAGAACAAAAGGCAGCCAACATCCAAAGAAGAGCTTTGAATGTCCTTCAAGAAGCTTGGAGAACTATTCCTGAAGACTACTTAAAGAAATTACAAAAAAGCTGCCTAAGAGGATTCAGGCTGTGTTGAAGAATAAAGGTGGTCGTACCAAATATTGACTTTCATGCACATTAGACTTGTACAAACTCTGTTTTTGCCTTATATACTGTATTTCCATGTGTGTTTGCACATGTTTTAATAAATTGCTGCACCTATTTTCCATTTTCCTAGAAAATATAAAGGATTGAGTGGTTTGTATAGTATTGTACAAAGACTTTTGTGCAGTAATGTATGTTCACATATTGACTGCCAGTTAATTCAACAGGAGTTAAATTCAATGTGAGGTTTAATTCTATTTGTGAAAATTGGACTTTTGAAAATGAGCACCATTATATGCCATATATTTTGAAAATGACGTTTTTAATTAGTAACAGCTCTTTTTGTCTGTGTATCATTGTGACGTTTGACAGAAATCTGACACCATATGAGCAAGTTTTGCAACTGTGAAAAAAATGTAATTCAGAGTGCTTTAATGTACATAAGAAACAAAAAGATAAGCTACAAAAACCACAAGGCAAAATTAATAATTTGAATGTGAATTAAAATAGTAGACTAAGATGAAATGGAGAATAAATATGAGCTAAAGTAAAAGTGGACTTCTTTCACGTTAACAGACAGATGTTATGCAATAAACTGGCTCTCTAACTTGTATGTAACTCGCTGATTCTGTGTCAGATGACACCTCTGCGTCTTAATCTAATTAGAGTTTGTGTATTTGCAGTTTCTGACCTGGTTTACCAGGGACTTTTGAGGTTAATAGTGTTAAAGTCTATATGTGTGACTCTTTGTTCTTATCGAGCTAAAAGTAGGACTAAACCTTTTATAAACTGATGCTGGTCTCTGCTGTCTCTGTGTCAGCTCTGAGCATGGAAACCTCAAGCAGTATCATGCAGGAAGTGACTGTTTTGTTTTAACATGATTTTTCTAAATAAATGTAGATTTGTTCAATTATATGTGATGTTAACTGTGAATAATAATGACTCTTTCACACAAGCTGCCTGTGCAGTGGAGTGTTGTTTCTCAGATTTAACACCTTTTAGAAAATTAGTGTGCAGTTCATCAGTTTTTTAGCCTTTCATGCAAATCATTCAAGACAGCATGATTTGTTGTTGACATCTCTCAAACATTTGGATCGCATCATGTAAATACAGTTTGTTACTTAAATGATTTGGTCTGTTAGCGATTCCCAAATTAAACACATGGAAGCAAAGTTTAGCTGTTATATAATACTGTAAGACCCAAGATTGGCCAGCTTAAAATTAGGTTAAAAAACTTGTAGTAACTTGTAACTTTTTTGTGAGTAAATATGGAAGATTTTGCATAAAAGGAAAATTTTGTGAAAAGAAAAGTATATCTGAATTTCTTCAAGGGGCCGTTGACTTCACTCTGTTTGTCCTTGTATTTTGTTTTTTCTTTTCATTTATTTCTGTTTATTCCAGTTTGTATCTATATTTCATCTTTTTTATTTCTTTTTAGTTATTCATTTTTTAATTTTTAGTAAAGCGACTCAGTAATGTCAATAAAAGAGCTGGGGTTTGCATACATTAGCCACAAAACAGTGTACTGAATTGAAATGAAGCGTCTATATTTTAGTTCGAATGCTGAATTTTGTATGAAATGCAGTATATAAGGCAGTACAAAGAGGTCACACATTTTTTCCAGCAGTGATCAAACCTTTTTAAATTAATCATGATCAGTGTACACAGCACCAGTTTTACAGATGCACACCACTGCCTCCTAGTGCTCTCTGTTTCCCAGGCATTACTTCCAATCTAATTAAAAGCTTTTAGTTGACCCCCTTACATTATAGTAATATTACTGCATCTTTTATGACTATGATTTTTTTTTTTCTGAGCACTAATATTTCTAATATGAGAAAACAGAATCTGATCTGTATTACTAAACATACTAAGGATGATAAACCTTACATGCTAGTTAGTCACGGGTCTAACTGAGGCTTCAGCTCATCCTGCCCAACCTGAAATGATTCCTTCTCTGTTTATGCTTTGTATTATGTTCATGTTTTACATTATTAATGTCTTCCTTCTCTGACATCCTGCTTCAATCAGATCCTGAGATGGTATCGCATGATGACAGAGAGAGAGGGGATAGATGGACATAGATTAGCTGTGAATGGGAGATGACAACAGGCTCAGACAGACAGACACTCGTGCCTCTCTCTCTCGCCCCCTTTGCTGTAGTGTAGACTACTACTACAGCTGCAGCCATAGTGATGGAAGAGGAGATGTAGAGGGGAGGATGGTGGAGTGAGGCAGGGCGGGGCTGTTGAGTGACAGAGCGAGAGGCAGGAGAGTGAGGAAGCCACTCAGTAGATGACCAAGACACAGAGGGAGGAGGAGGAACAGAAAGAGAGAGAGAGTGAATCCACAGGACGTGAGTGCCGGCAGCAGAGGAGGAGGAGGAGGGAGGGAGCTTCCAGACTGGATGACTGGATGGGCCCAGCAATGCCTTGATGGAGCATGGGCCAGGTTTTAGGATTCTCCCACTGCCGTGAGTCTGCTTTGATTCTTTAGTTTGTGTTTCAGTGTAGGAGGTCTGCTCTTGTTTATCTCACTGTTCCATCATCGCTTATATTCCAGCTCAGCATCTTTTCCTGCTAACTGCTATGAGCATCGTATGTGTTAGCTCTCCCCCTCCCTCCTCTCCTGCATGCTCTCTTTTCCTCTCTCCTGCTCATACCTTTAATAAACACATGGCTGAATGGAGCGTACGCAGTGCAGGAGCAGATTGTTTTGTTGTTATCTAGCGTTCAATAGCAGATGTTTATTTGATTGTGTCTGAGAGGGCTTTGCAGGCAGGCATGTTAGACATGCAAGTTATTTCAACCTGAAAGCTTTTGTTGTGCTTTCATATCTGTCTTTTATTTCAGCTTTCTGACGTAATGTAAACACGATCATCTCTACATTTAAATTAAAGAGGCTTCTGTATATTTGCATGTGTGCGTACATGTGCAGACGAGAATATGCTGCTTCATTTCACTGCCTGGTTTATTTATTAGCTAATGTCATGCTGGCTATCTAATGTAGTGAAGGCCTTTACTGCTGCCAGTTTAGCTCTGTAAGGAAATGAATCAATATGCTACATGGTTGATATGCTCACAGTTTTATGTTTTGTTATTTTATATAGAGGGTGAAATTGCTGAATAGGTTACCTGCCATTCTTTTTCAGTGTGAAAGGCACTTGCTACAGTTGTCTGTGTTGTCTTCTGTCACACAAAACACAGTTCACTCTTATAACCCTTAAAACAATGACTCATAGCAAGGTATTCCAGTGCTTCTTTTGTGTTTTTTAATCATTGGAAGCAACACCTATGTTCAGTGTTTCGCAAGCATGCTGCAAGCCTAATGTGAGATGGTGGAAAGAATGGTTTTACAGCAGCATGGCTTAAACATGTTTATATTGCTGTCAGTGCTTTGCCATGACATGTTTTACCTGTGGATTTATGCAGAACTTTGACTGTTTTTCCTTTCAGAGGAATATGGCTCCGTGGCATCTACTCCAGACTCAACTCCTCCCTGCACTGATGGTAAGAAGCAGACACTTAACATCCACTGAGATGTTCTGTAGCAGAATGTCTGCTTATTGATGCACTGTTGCAAGTGATGCAAGTTCACCTAAATGCACTTGTCATGTAACTTCTCTAACGTTAGCAATTAAGATCCACAGGTTAGACTAAAGGTACCTTTTTTGTTCATTTTTGGAAGGAGAGCCGTTTTTGCACTTATCAAAGAAGGTTTCATCTTTAGATGCCACGCTCTTTCTTCTCCCTGGCATCAAATAGCACACCTTGGTGCTTTCATCTGACGTATTTGCTTAATAAAACTAAAATCACACTCCTTGCACAACACTGCACTAGTACTAGTATAGCCCCATTGTCTTTAATTGCATTTTTTTTGTGAATTGCTCCCTTTCCCAGTGTGTCCTGTTTCTTTGTCTCTCTCTATTTTATTACTGTGTGTCAGTCTGTGCATTGAGGTCACATCTGTCTTGTTTTTCTCTCCACTCAGGTGGAAATGAGGAGTCAGAGATGTATGAGCTGCAAACGGCCAGGGAGTGGTCCGATGATGACGAGGGGGGCGATGGAGATCCAGATGACGACGAGGGACTGGCTTCATCCCCGTCCATTTGGGGCACACCACGTCAGAATTCCTTTGAGCTGACTTTCTCTTACATCGCCATTGCCGAGGCTGAAGCAGTGGGCACCTCTAGACTCCTGCGCGATCGACGCAGGGGCGGTTCTCGGGGAAGCCGCACTCCTCTGATCCGCACAGACACCCTGGAAACGCTGTTGGACTCCCCCGATGTAGACTGGGATCCTCAACCCTTCCTCAGTCAAGAGGAAGAAGAGGAAATATCAGAAAGGAGTGAGCAGGAGAGTGTTGAGACGAGGACAGCAAGTGATGGAGAAAGGAGGGAAAGGGAGCAACACAGACAAACTGAAACTGTTACAGTTCAGCCCTCTCCCCAAAACCTGGACCCAGAACCTCAAGGGAGTGATGAAAGAGTTCAAAGAGAGGAGAGTGTTACCGAGAGTGTGGAGAATTCCCCTTCCACCCTGTCATCCCTGCAACAGAGCCCCTCACAGATACTTCAGAGTGAGAAATATGTGAAGAGGTTGTTTCATTCTGTGTAGTGTGAAACTCTAAAATATGTAGTTTCTGGGAAGGCTCGGGATGCCCCAACACAGAAATGACTAACTTGGTTCACCTAGCAGTAAATTTTTAACAAAAATAATGGAATGAGCTCTTTGCACAACTGAATGTAGTTTCAGGCATACTGAGCATTACAGTAGATAAGTATAACCTTTACTCAGAAATCACTATGAATCCTCTTGAACTGAGTGAATGACTGGGTCGTCATTAATTCTGCCCGTCAACATAATGACATAATAAACATAATGAATGGAGTGATTTTGTCAAAAGTCTCCTAAAATCCCCATGTGATGTGAAAAAAAGCCATGTAGTTGCTGTTTTAGCTTCATTTTATATTCCGTTTTACCGTACATTTTCAAAATGTTGTTGGCTGTGTTCAGGAGAGTATAGATCATTATTTAAACATAATAGTTGGATGGGAATCTTGTTAAGGATCCAACGAGAGAATTTTTTCAAGTGTTTTAAACCTTTATATGATGAGAGCTTGAGTGATGACCTTACCTTGAGTCATGCTTCACATTAGGTGGGTCAGAGGCAGAAATTGTGACAAGTCAAAATGATTAGATAGTTGTAGCCTCAGAAGGCCTCAAAGACCAAGGAGTATTTTATAAACTTTCTATGTGGAAATGGAAATTTTATTTTTATGAATACATTTCATTACATATAAGGCCAATGTGCTTTAAGTTAAGAAGTAAGAAAAAAAGCATCTATAAGTAGAAGAGGATTGGACCCAGGACATTTTTGTTTCTGCAGATTGAAAAATACCTAATGAAACTACTCTACTCTGCTCTGGCATTTAAAATTTGTAACTAAAAACAATAGTCTAACAAACATTTGTCATATATCTTTTGTAACTTATGAGGTAACTTATCAGGCTAGTGTAAAAGATATTTAGTTTATGGTGGATGTTATGAAGAAAAATGTTGCTCAAATCAAAATCAGCATTCTTGTGCAAAATATAGTTCAGCAAACTGCTGTTTATTTCCCCCAGTTCAAGCTAAGCACATTCAACATGATGTCATTACCACACTGACACAGTCTTCTCTTTCCCAGCAGCAGCAGCAACCCCTGAGCCAGTATCTCCTGTCGCTAGGGAAACCATTTCAGTCAAGCTGCTCACATCTGTACGACCGGGAGACCCAGCATCCTCATCGCCGGCTGCCATTGGCCTAAACACTCAGGAACAACTGGTCAGAGAGCACTGGTTTTCAGCACTTAACCTAACAGAGGACTGGACAGTGTGCACACACCTAGCAGGTAGGAGAATATAAAACTGCTGTCTTTTCCTGACCTCTGTCTCTTCTTCTCTTCTCTTGCTTAGCAAGATTCTTTCAGTACGCTCAATCAATACTTTAAAGAGAATATCAGATTTCACTTTCTGCATGGACCTTCAGGAGCAGGCAGACAAAGACAGCTAACCCCCTCCCCACCCCCCTGGAAGTCCTGGCTGTTCACTGTGTCTCCATAATAACCCTGTCTTGGGATTTAAGGAGTGATTGGCTCATTGTGTGCAAACCATCGCTGGCACTGGCTGACTTTTCACACTCACCCTTATCTCAGAGGATACTGCTGGTTGAAACACACAGAAAGAGAAATGGGTATGCGTGTGCAGTTTCTCTGTGTGCAGATTTGTGGTAGTCTGTTAGCAATTTAGGGGTGAGTCGAAACAGTGAAAGCGAGAAAATGAAAGAGAAATAACATCATGTCTTCCAGCTTGTAGACACTAAGTGGATCCTCAGTCAGAGTAGAGCTCAGTCTTATTTTAGAGGACTGTTGGAGCGTTGATAAATGTGCGGTCAGGCTGATGACAGAAATTAGGATGCTCTGAATAAATACTGCAAATATATCTCTTGGAACATCGTATCTCTTTTGTTTTTATGACTACTTTTAGCAGCATTGTATTGAATGTCAGTACTGTTGTCAACATTAGTATCAAAACCCATCAAATATTAAAACTGGCAATGAATGAGTGAGTGGGTTCTCTCAAAGTCTCTAAATCCCATGTTGCTACTTTTAGTCAGTCTTTTCAGCCCTTGTACTGCTGGTTGTTTTTAGACATTTAACATTTTAAGCATTTGTCTTTTTTATTTAAACAAAGTGGTGTTTTGTTATGTTAAATCATGAGCTTTATTTTCAGCAGAATTTATAACTCTGCTAGAAAAATGCAGGATTTCAATCACTCTTCTGTTTCCTGTTGGTAATAGTAGCGCAGCTGTGACATAAACAAAAAATAGACACTGATTCTCCTGTTTCAGGTCACTTAAATTGGAACACAACTACACAAAACCTAATCCCTGTTTAAAGGAATGAATTAATTCATTCAACTTCAGAGTGATTTTTACTTAAGTCAGAAGGTCTAGTGTAATGGTTGCTAATCATCTCTTTATGGGTGAAGCTCTTATATTCAGTAAGAGTGGTGGGCGGTGCTGCACATGAGATTATTTTGGGCTGTCAGGCTTTTGGACTGCTGAGCGAGCAGTGGGTGGCCAAAAACAGCTCACAGGAGAGAGGGGTGCACACAGAGAGAGGAACAGAGGGTGTGAGGGGAAACACTGGAGCGGCAACCAAAATGGCCAATAAAGGTGAGATGTTTGGGATTGATGTGGAAATAGAATATTTGTACATCTTTATAGGTGAGGTTTAGGTCTTAACTTACTGTGATGAGCTGACGGACAACACCCGCAGAGAACTGTGTTTGATTAGTTAGTTAAAATGAAGAAGGAGCCAGGGCAGAAATCACTATGAAGCTGCAGATTTAAGTGGTGGACTGTTTAGCTTTCTGACTTAGACAAGATAGAGTACTTTCTTGCTTCTCTCTGATCACTGTACAAGCTGAGTCTCAGAAGGGCTTCCATCAGCTGGTAGGTGTATTTGGCACTAAACTTATCAGTTGTTCAAATATAGCTGTGTAGCCTCTTTATCAGAAGCCTGGATTTAAATGAGCACCAGCCATTCAAATGACTGTAAACATTCAGTCATGGTATGCTTTTGCAGACAGTTTGTAATACATTTGCCAGCTGGGTTCTCTTACTCTTTAGTGTTTCCTCTTCAGACTGAAGAGCTGACGCAGACGGAGACATTTCATTCTGTAGTAGTATGAGATTTCATGGTCATGTGATTGAGCTGACATGACCTGGGTTGAGGCTGAAATGAAATGATGTCAGGCTGGGGTGACATAAAGCATGAGTCAGCCACATAAATATATGTTTTACTGGTTAATTGATGGTTGATTGATTGCTTGATTGGATTAATTCTAACATAATGCAGTAATGTCCTGTATATTGTAGTTAAGAATTAGTGCACTGCAATTCAGCTTCTGTGGATTACACCATGTTTTATCTCAGCACTTGATATGTGGTGAACTGTGGATGTGTCAGGGTAATAATTAAAAAAGACCAAAGCTCTTTTGTACCCTTTTTGTATATGTTTATTTGTGCTCTTAAGATATTCATTTTAACATGGGAGTTTATTAGCATTTACTAAATTTTGGAGCCATCCTCAAGTGGCCATTAGAGGCGCTGCAGTTCTTAACACTTCCCCCATTAGCTTAATTCTTCAATCCTGGAGGTTTTTTTTGCTTGAGAAGCACCACTATAGCGAACTAATTTGTAACCAGTCAAAAATACTTCCAGTTATGTGGAGATTAAATATATAATTCAGGGGTGGGCAATTAATTTTCCCAAGGGGCCAATGGGACTGTTGTGGAGGGCTGCACCAGTAACTCTGAACTCAATTCTGGTCAATATTAATTTTATCTCTTTATAAACTTATTGGTGCAGCCCTCCACAACTGTCCCAGTTTCTCATGTGGCCACTTGGGAAAATGATGTGTTATTTAATGTGTTAACTAAGGCAACTGAAAGTCAAGCCCAACTAATATAAGATTTTTAAGACCGATACTGTTACCAATAGTTGATTTAAAAATCCGGTATTCCAATATATTTGCGATTTTTTTTTTTTCTTTCAGACACAGGAAACATAAACAGATTTCCCAAACATTTGTTATGTGTAGTTATCTATTTGCTCATTTAAGCTCTGCCCAACTCTGCTCGGATCAGCTGGTTGTTGTGTTTGTGACGTGTGTTGCCAACAGGGAAGTTACAGAGTGCCCTCTGCTGGACAAACTATGCAACGTCAACACTTGTTTCACGGTAAATGGGTGTTTCTCCCGTCTCTTATTTGCCTTTTAAATTTTGATTTATCAGTCCTCATAAATGCCAATACCAATAGATCAGCAAATAGCTAATATTAACCAATATTGTTTGTCTGCCAATAAATCTGTCAGGCTCTATTTGAAAGGACATGGCAGCTGGCTTTGATTACCTATTATCAGAATCAGGTTTCACCTTGTTTCTTATACTTACTTTAGGCTAAGCTAACTGTTTGCTCTTGATAGCTGCATATTTGAATAAAATACATTATAAACATTATAAGACTGTCTTCTTATGTAAGTCTTAGAGAACACAAATACGTTTATTTCCCCAAATATCTGACTCTTTCTTCAAATAAATCAACTTTAAGGGATTACAAGGATAAATCACCTATACCTCCTCCCCGTGTTGCTTTCTTACTGCTGTTCATGTATTATTATACTGAACATGTATCCTGCTGTGTCTCCATGTGAGTGTCGCTGTCCCGGAATGGCAGCAGCACAAACAAACACAATGAACAGGTGTGTTCCAGGGGCATCATGGGTATTAATTGTGTGCAGTGATGTTTATAAATAACCCACCTGCTGTCAGTGCACTCTATTGAAAGAGGCTTCCCTTTATTCTAATGCTGAGGCTTAACATTTCGCTGAATGATGAGTACAAAGAACTATGTCTCTCTGGCAGTAATTATACAGCATAGGAACACTGCGTTTACAGTGGGCTGTGTGATGGAATTTTAATTAATCTGATTACTTTCTGTAACATGAACATGTTAAGAGAAAATAGATGAAAGAACCACGTATTCTACTGTGTACATCAAAGTTCTTCACTGTAATACAGCATGACTCTACAGACGCCTCAGTCTCCACGGCAGCTGTTGCTGGGTGACAGAGAAGAAAACTAACAGGGTGTAGAGAAGGGGCTGACGTCTGACAGCAGGTGCTGTGAAAGGCTGCATTTAAATTCCCCTCAACTGCTTGCTTTCCTCTTTCATCTGAGGGTTAAATTTAACCGGACCTAGAGCCTGATGTGTCCTCGTAGCTGCCGTGTGTTCTTTCATGCCCGAGGCCTGAAATCCCTCTTTGCCTCATGTCTTCCACCTCTCTGTCCTTCCTTTCCACTTCTATTCCTATGCTGGAGGTGCTTTCCCTGCTTCCTCAAAAATAAAAATGCTATTGTTCAGCCAAATGCTGAGGAGTTTAAGTGATGCAGGGGCTTTGTCATAATGAAATACATTGTCAACAGTTGCCTGTACTTTTCAGCCACTATTTTTGTTTTTTACTTCCTATTCTCTCTGCTCTACTTTTTACCCTTTCTTTTCTCCACCTGCATCTACAGTTGTGGTCAGAGGTTTACACACACTCATCATAAATGTCATGATAATTTGGGGTTTTTACTGATTTCTTTGAACTGTTCTTTTTCCAGGGTGGAATGATTGTACAGCATACATCTTTAATGACTTTAGAAAAACAAGAATTGGGTGCACGTTTGACGTTATTTTGGATTTTCTCCAATCCACACAGGGTCAAAAGTATACATACATGCCCACTCTTTTGGTAGCCATCAACAAGCTTCTGGCATAATTCTGGCTGGATAATTAACCACTCTTCTCAGCAGAATTGGTAGAGTTAATTTAAATTGGTTGATTTCCCGGCATAGACACGGCTTTTAAGCATAACTCATAAATTTTCAGTAGGGTTGAAGTCGAGACTTTGCGAAGGCCATTCCAGAAGCTTATTGTTAGCCTGCTTTATCCATTCCAAAACCAGTTTATATGTCTGTTTGGGATCGTTGTCCTGTTTGAACTCCCAATTATGTCAAGTTTCAACCGTCTAGCTCTTGATTTGAGGTGAAGTTGAAGAATTTGGAGGTAGTCCTCCTCCTTCATTATTCCATCCACTTTGTGCAATGTACCAGTCCCACTGTGAGCAAAACAGCCCCAGAGCATGATGCTACCACCACCCTGCTTGACAGCTGAGATTTGGTTATTCCTGGGTTATTCTTGAACATCCTAAATAATTTCCTCTTATCTGAGGGTGACAGTTTGGGTCTTTTTCCAGACCTTGACAAAGTGGTGACACATCCAAATAACTTTACTTAGGTACAATTGTTTGAACTGATGATCTTTGAATCTACAGTTGTTTAGAAATGGCTCCAAGAGACCTCCCAACTTGTTTAAACCTACAATTCTCCTTCTTAGATCTTCACTGAGCTCCTTGGACTTCCCCATTGCTCTAAGTATTGGTCAATCCAATGAGTGCTGTCAAACAAATCAATTTTATGCTGGCAAAGAGAAACTACCAGTTGTTGTCGATCATGATCACTAACAAGAAGTTAATAGACCTTGGTCTTGTCAAGTTAAAAGACATTGTGGAACCTTCAGCACCACTTATTAAAAGATTTAAGTGAATGTACACTACTGGTCAAAAGTTTTAGAACACCCCAATTTTTCCACTTTTTTATTGAAAATTATGCAGTTTAATGTCTCATTGCACTCTGAAATGAAAGCATAGTACAAATAAGCAATTGGAGTTAAAAAAGAAATCATGGAATCAATTTATAGACCAAAATGTATTCTAAACTTTTGACTCATCAAAGTAGCCACCTTTGGCAGATATAACAGCTGAACACACTCGTGGCATTCTTTCTACAATAGAAATTAAATATTCTTCAGAAAGTTCTTCCCATATCTGTTGCAGAAGTTCCCATAAATGTGTGGCACTTGTAGGTTGCTTTGCTTTCACTCTCCTGTCCAGTTCATCCCAAACCAGCTCGATGGGGTTTAAGTCTGGAGACTGTGCTGGCCACTCCATGTTTTCAAGCTTACCATCTTGTTCTTTTTTCCTGAGGTAGTTCTGGCATAGCTTGGACTTATGTTTTGGGTCATTATCTTGCTGTAG
>VUQS01076434.1:0-20645 GCA_015108495.1 Heterochromis multidens
ATTGTGAGCAAAAAAAAAAAAAAATAAAAAAAAAAAAGAAGAAAAATAAAAAAAAAAAAAAATGAAAAAAAAAAAAAAAAAAAAAAAAAAAAAAATATATATATATATATATATATATATATATATATATATATATATATATATATTTATTTCATGCATTTATACAGTAGTCCAGTGTAGTTCATAGACAGAGTCATAACCAGGGGCTCCCTCTACAGGCCGACTGCTAACTCCAACAGCTGAGTCGCTTACTGACAGCATGCTCAATGCAATGCTTCATTTGTCATAGCAGATGTTCAAAACTATTTTCCCTGGAAGCCTAAAATCTGAAGAAGTAAATTAATATCCCCTCCCCTCCCATTTTAAGTCCCTCAGACTCAGTTCATAGCCTGCACTAAGTGCCCTTGTTGACTCAATTGGATTAGCACTAATATGTAAACACAGGAGGTAAGAGGACTAATCCTCTAATGAGAGGAGAAAAAGTGAAATAAATAAGTTGAAATGCCATGCCTTGCCTTTAACTGAGGCATCTGTCAGGTAAGCCGGATATGTGTAGATTGAAAGTCGGTATCAAATGGGGACCAGGGGGATATTGTGAGATAAACAGTTGTGACCATTCAGTGACAGCGCAATTACTTGTTTGTAACTTAGTTGGATAATAGGAATACAGCCTCAAGGGGATAAGACAAAGACTTGTTAATTATTAAAGCTTACATCAGCCAGGCACTAGAGAGTTGCAATTATTAATGTTGTTGTTCTTGTTTGTGCTTAAACACTACCTCTGCTGTTAATATACTCATTAACCAAAATGAGTGATTTTATTACTCTTGATTTGGTTTGGGGTTTGTTAAACATATCAGAGCCCAGCTGTCGTTGTTTACTGAGGGATAAACACTTCTGGCATATGTGGACAGGTGATGAGAGAAACATCTCGTTATACAGCATTAATTATAAAACTCTGCATTTAAAAACACCTTTTCACTCTTTAGTCACACAGCGTACTCTTACTTTGCTGAAGTTAACTGTATTTCTTCTCTTTTTTTTCATTTAGATTGAATCACAAAGGGCTCACCCCTCCCTGATTTTACTTATTGCACTGCAAAGAACTGCTCACAATTTAAACATAATATCATATTGCACTCAAAATTAAACAGGTGTCTATTAAGCAAACGTTCTTGCTGAAATTTTCCAGGAATTCTGAATTTCTGAAATTGTGCACTTCCATAATATAATGCCTTCATGTAAATTAAAAGAAAATGCTCTGTTAATATTTGGTCTATAAAATATCATAGCAGAAACCGCTTCAACAGTCAAACATCATGATTTTTTTGGTAATTAAATACAAACTTTTCTGGTATGTGTTATAATCTGAAATAATATAAATGAAAAGACATGTTATTTTGTCATGTGCAGCTCCTCAAATGTTTTGTTTGTTAAACTCTTACAAATGAATTCCAGCTTACATCTCGCCAGCAGTGACTTCAGGTGTCCATACAGTTCTTGCTGTCAGTTGAGTGCAGCGATAAGGCAGGTAATAATATATGACTTATTAAGAAACAATAATTAGTTTAACTAAAACTCGAGTTGTCTTTATTTTAGCACAATATTCTCAGCTTGCATCAGTTTCTCTATGTTTAGTTCATCACTTTAGACACTGAGCTGTAACTGCTGTTACTCCTAAGATGTGCTCCAAATCTCCATGTACTGTAGCCTTTGCCTAATTTAGGAAAAAATATTACATGAACATATTCTTGAAATACTCAAACAAAAATAAAGTAAAGCAAACAAGCAATTATATTTGTTCCCCCTCCATTGTGAGCTAAAGCCATATGCAGCTTTAAAGGGTGTTTCTCTTCCTAATGGGCCCCGTGAGGATGAAGGGGTTAATTGATGCAGATGTTGATCGCTTTTACACACGATGCAGGGAGCATCTCCCCGGTGGCTCCTATTAGAGGCAGTTTTAATGAAGTGCTAAACAGAAGGCTTTCCTACAGTGTGGTCCGTCCTCAGGAATACACAGCAAAGAAAGCACTTCACAGGAAAGCAAGGTCCCCTATTGATTGCCATGCCAAATAACTGAATCCCTTCCCAATCAATGCTTATTTATGGAACCTAATAGAAGACAACATGAGAGGAAGTCAATCAGAGAGGCGTTATGTTGCTTAGGGCACGTGAATGAGTACAGGGTTGTCATGTGGAGAAAAACCACTGCAGATTTCTACCTCTTGATGGTAATGGTCCCAATAATTTAGCTTTAATTTGACTAATATGCTGTAAGATCCATTAGTGAATTTAATATAGTATTAACTGGGATATACTGTATGCTTTCTTATTTCGTAGATGTTTTGAGATAAAAAGACATACACTTAACACATGTGGGAACTTCACTACCCTAAACACACAGACAACAAAAAGGAAGAATTATTGTACTGGCCATACAAAAATTTTATTCCAAAAGTGACATTTTATATTTCTAAGATTACACATGAAGAAAATCCCCCACATACTAGTCAGTGGAGGTTGGTTAAAGTGATGGTAATGCAATGGGGCTTCTCACGCAGCGTTACCAGCCCATAGTCACTAAATTCTGCTCATTAAAATGACAAACCCAAACACACAGTTACTCAGGCGTGATCTTCAGCTGTGTATGGCATCTGGCCCTGATGCACCTCCGCCCCCAACTCCCCAGAGCATCACACACACATTTGTACACACATATAGACACACACACACACACATACAGAGAGTAACCCCAATCAAATTTTAAAACAATCAGCATCCCTTTCATTTCCAATTTAGTCACCTGCCACAGTCTCCTATTAGTGTCCACTATGATACAGTATTAGGGGTTTATAAATAAGGATGGTGTCGTGCTCCCCTTCAGTCTGAAAGAGTTTTCTCCATTTTCCTCAGTCAGCTTTTCACTCCATCCGTCAGCCTCTTCCATCCTGATTATCAGGAGACACCAGTTTCAAAGAGACATCTTAATAGTGATGTCAACGTATTAATTAGAAGTGTTAATGAGCTAAAAGCAGCCCAAATTAAATTAATGCAGCAATAGACAGAGAGCGAAATTAGCTTCAATTTCTGTAAATGATTCTGAAGTGTGCACAACATATCAGCCTGTCTGAACATTCCCATCCCCCAAAGCTAATCAAGAGCTACATTGCAATTAGCTGCTTAATTAAAGCAACACTCTGCTCGGAAAATCCGGCACAATTAAGTAATGGCTGTTATAGCATGAAGACAGACTGTATTTTTCTTCTGGAGGAAAAAAAAATAGAAAACAACATATTCTATCCCTAATGGCCTGCAGGGGATTGAGCCAGCCAAGATGTGCCAAGATGGAGAGGTTTCTATCTCACGCTTCAATGGGAATCTTTGCTCCAGCTGGAAGCCTTGTGAATCAATGACAGCAAGGCAGATCAAACTGCCGTGCCCAGGGTTGCTAAGACATCTGAATTGGCACTGACTGGGGTGACTGCGTCCTAATCACCAGTTCTATTTTAGCAGCTCAATGGCTTCCAGTTGGACAGAGGGGCTCCAGACTATTGACACTTTGCACATATTTCAGCAGCAGACCTGTTACTGATCCCTGTGGCTGTGGACACTGTTGTCCTTCAGTCCCTGCTGGTGTGGCTGGAATTTACCACAGTGTGGAATAAACAGTCTTAGAGCCAGAGGGAAAAGTGGCTGCAGCTTTATATTTAATGTTTACATGTCTAAATGGATAAATTAGATGCATTTATCACTCAAAAATAATCTAAACAAAGAGGCATTTGGAAAGCTATGGGCCAATTAGTGCCTGAAATTGAAATTTCTATCCTATGGAAGTCAAAACATTTGTTTTTGGTGCTCAAAGAGGGCAAGGGGTTTATTCTGTTGAAAACTTATCTGTGCAGTAGTGACAAGCAGTACAACTTCTCTAGAGCCAGTGATATCATTTAGTGTCCCAATTCTACACTTTCTATATGAATTATGTACTACAATATACTTTTTGTAGGCATTAAAGAAGAAACGTACATAGTTTAGTGCTTTATACTAACAGAGAATAATTACCACTCTAACTACAAATTTAGGATTGAATTCCATTCCATTCAGTTTTATTAATATACCACCAACTCACAACAACAGTTGCTTCAAGGTGCTTTATATTATAAGGTAAAGACTGTAGATAATTCACCAACAATTTCACAGTCCCCTGTGATCAAGCACTTGACAACAGTGGGAAGAAAAACCTCCCTTTTAACAGGAATAGACTTCTGGCAATATTGTCTCAAGGAGCCCCCTGTTTACTGCGTTTTGGAACAATAGTATGCATTAAAAGCAAACTATATTATAAAGTGTTTTTTGGCATGCTCCCTTTATTTCAACACTTTGATAGCATAAACTACCAACCATTTATTTGTCATGTGAAATTAGCCTAGAATAATACGCTTTTTATTGCTTTTTCAAAAATGTGCAACAGTGTCCTAGTACGCCTTTATTCCATGCTGCAATAAATGTACCTCATTTCTGACTAACAAGAAAGCACAAAGCTAAGTCCAAGTGAGAAACCCCCTCTGCTACTCAGTTATTTTCTGTTTTTAAAACTGCCTGAATGAGTGGTGAGCTGTGATCAACAGCCTTCTCGGAGGTGGAGTCCGGGGACTGTGGTGTAAACGCCATTTTTCAGCAGGTGTAGGCCACAACAGACCATATGCCGTCAGGTAACCAGGCCGGTATGCTCTACAGAGACTCAACTGTGATTGTTTCCCTGGGCCTGCTTCTGCTGGGAACCAATGTCACTCACAAACACCATCTGCCAGGAATCAGGTCTGCTGCAAAGAGCATTTATCAGCGGGTCAAGGAGTGGTGCTTTCCCTTTGATAAAAAGCCCACACACCTGCTGAAGGAAACAAAAGAAGAAGCTGCTCTGCACTGCTTTTACAGCAACTAATTTCTTCCAGGAATCAGCCATGAAAACATAAAGCAGTAATAGCACCATGCACAAGAGATGGCTCCGACCCCACAGTGCTCCAGGATACCTTTCCCTTTGCTAAAGAGAGGGGAAAAGACACCTGAAGTGTTTGACGCTAAATTAGCTTTTCAAAGACAATAATTAGACTTCCACCCTAAAGGTAAATTACCTGCTAACCAACTGAACTGTGTTCTAATTATAGGATCTTGCCTCTGAGCCATTGCCAAAGATCCTTGTTCCTCGCAAGAAGATGTAAAACACATTTGAAAAAAAAAAACATGTTGAAATGGTAGAGCCTACAGAATACAGAGTGGAAATGTGTTCAGTGCTTCCATTGCGCTGTAACACAGAGCTGGGAAAGTGACGGATCACTTGCATAACTGCAATAACCTTTAGAGGATTTAAACAAGATAATTTCATACAGCACCCAGATGGCAGCAATCGTTCCTTATGTGCATTCTGAAAGAGGAAGTTGACTGAGCAACATTGGATGGGTGACAACTAGGTACTTATCTGTGCTTTGCATATTTTGCAGTTGATGTTGTGACACTGCAAATTGATTTGTATGACACACAGTTAGTGGAAGGATATTGAATATGTACACTTGTGCAGTAATAAACCCTATCATGTCTCTGATGAGGAGGGCTTTTTTGGCCTTTAAGTCAAGGTAATTTCTCATTGTTCTGCTGGGCTGAGTACTGAGCCTCCCGCAAGGCGGCACTGTGACTGTGGATCCCTGTAAAACCACAACGAAGGGCCACGGCAAAGGGCCACACATTTGAATTCATCACCTGTGCTGATAGCCTGTCTCTAATTAATATGTAAATTTAACATTGTTTGTTTACTGCTGTGTCAAACTTTGATGTGAAGAGTGGCTTCCAAGTTAGCA
This sequence comes from Heterochromis multidens, assembly GCA_015108495.1. Taxonomy (NCBI): domain Eukaryota; kingdom Metazoa; phylum Chordata; class Actinopteri; order Cichliformes; family Cichlidae; genus Heterochromis; species Heterochromis multidens. Next base: position 5,850 of record VUQS01076434.1, read on the forward strand.
GAGATTTAGTGGAGATTGAGGGCTGGAGACTTGCCACATATCCCAACCAGCCTGTAATTTAATATTTTATTTAAATACACCGACTAATACTGTACGTCTCCACAGCTTACAACCTGGGAGACAGGCTAATGATATTTTATTAAGCCAGAGTAATTGAGGATCCCATCAAAATATGTAATTAAACACTTAAGCATAATTATCCAACACAGTAGGAACCCAAATGAATTAATTAAAAAAACGTCAATACATCAATTTATTTGAATTCCTTTGTCCCTTTTCTACTTGTAATAATTAACATTTTAATTGCCTTAATTTGTGATGAGTAAAAGAAATTCACACTTTATTTGACACCAGCAATAAAGCAAGGAATTCAAGCTCACAGTATTAGCAGGGAAATGATGATAAATGTTAGCGAAATATAGCTCGTTGCTGAAGAAAAAAAAAAAAAACACGTTAAAATGCATTTTTACATCTGTGTGTGTGTGTAGAATAAAAGTGGGGGATGTGATTATGCGTATATCCATTTGCGTGCGTGTGTATATGTGTGTATCTTTGCTTGCTTGCCTGGGTATATGTTCATTATCAGCAGGCTGCCTGGGTTTGATGCATACCTGGAGAGCAACTTAATATCCTCGGGCCACTACTACATGTCAGGCCATGAGAAAGATACACACACAAGACAGAGGAACATCTCTGGCCCCGGTGGAGCCATTTACCTTTCTCCAAGTAGGTTCAAGATATTAATTAAGATAAATCTACCTCAATTCACACATTCTGCCATCTGCCTATTTATCAGAATTATGTTAATCATTTCTGTAGGGCAAAAGAATTATTACCCATTTTGTACGTAATTCGTATTAACATTCAGAACTAAATGATTTTGCATTCTGTTCCATATGGACTCGGTACACCATGACATCTTTTCAGCATACAGTGGAAAAATAAGGGGACACATTCATAACACTCATACTATGTATGACAGCACTTTCCCTGCGGTACTCCCACAAACAATATGGAAATGTATCCATTCTAATCATACACAGCCTCTCAGGATTTATTTGTCATGAAGCACCTCGTGCGTTTGAACAGCTTTAAACAAAACAATAATTTTATGATGATCCATGCCATCTCCATGGCTGTGATTTCATGTGATTCAAGGCAGCATTTTTTTTTCCTTTTGGCCAATAGATGAGCTAGTTAATTAAACTCTGAGGAGATAATTAAGATAAGACGGCTGCTTGAATCACTCTGGTCATTTTGCCATTATCTGGGGCAGACCGACAGGTGGCACAGGCCTGCATCAGGTGACAGCTAAGCCAACAGATCGCACAATATGCCGATATGGGCAAATTTCATTGCATCTCCTGGTGCAAGACACTCCGTCAGACACACGTCATGCAAATCTATACTGTAGATCTACCAAATAGTTGTGCATTGAGTTTGTGTCTGTGTGGATGCTGCTGGCACGTTTGGGTCATTGCTGGGGCTGAGGCAGAGTGCCAGGGCTAAAACAGGGCAGATCAGACTCCTGCACAAGCCAAGGACTAATGAGGGTGAGGATGGGGCCAGGCAAGGCTATGTGATTAAATTTAGATCTGGAGGGAGATCTTGACCCATGGTGGCCTATGTCTAAGTGACATTTACCCAAGAGAAACACACTGCAGCTGAGGCTTATTAACCTTTTATAGATCTAAGCACGGCCGCCTGTCTTAATTGGCAATTGGACTATTAAACAGACCAAATTCAGAGTGATTTGATCCAACAAGGTCTACAATGTGGAGGCTATTTTGAAAGGTCCAATCTGTGACAATGTGTGCATCCAATCCATGTACGTAGTTCAATCTTCCAAAGTATATTCTGAGATCCTCAGTCTATTACAGGACTTAAACAAGCCTTATTGGAGGTAAGTCATTAGGTTAACTGTGAATTACACTGTCAGTAGTACAGTTTGAATCAGCTTCCATGAATTATAAGTCAGAGCAAAATTTATATCAGAAAAAGACAAAGGATAGACACTGGATTGATCACTTTCAACTTGATCCTCATGAAATGTTTTCTTTGCATGCACAGCTGTTTATACTAGTAGTAATTAACACATAATTGAAATAAACTAAAATATGCACCCATGAAGGTTGCCAGCATATTAAGAAATATACCACAGTATATGATACCGTCAATTACAAACAATTAATCTTTGAACAGTTACAAAAAGATCTGAGCTGCTGAAAACACCTTCATTTATATGTTAAATAAATACAGATTAGCCTTCAACAAAACTTGTTAATTATTTTGAGTCATGCAAATTTACATGTGTCATCATAATTCCTAAAACGTAGTTTCCAGAGGTTGTCCTTTTAAAAGCTTTTTCAAATAATTCTGAATTCATTAAGAGTATCATGGAGACACTGAGTGCATTTTATCTGCACCAGTTAATTCAGTGATATAATAATGACCTAAACTGGGGCAATTACAGTACAGTGCTTTTTTTAAATGCTGTTTTCAGAGCAAAACACTGCCTTTGATCGTATTTGGAACTTCATATTAATCACTATTCTGTTGCTACATCATTTTAGAAAAGGTAGGTAATTAGGTTTCACCAAATATTGATGCATTACATTTTAAAAGTCACATATAATTGGTTGGTCTTTTATCATATGCCTTGCAGTGCCAAAGTTTGTTTTATGAATGGAGAAGTTTATAACTCCTTACAATATTAATCTGTATTTAGACTGATCAGTGAAAAAAAAGGATAAACTCCATACTTGACTAATGTTGCAGGTAAAATAGCTAAAAAATGTTAATTATTTGATTATTAAAAAAAAAACTTTATTTACACCATGTGTCTAATGTTAAATAATGATGATGAGCAACTGAGTCAAATATAATCAGTGCAACAAATTTTCCGAGCAGCTCTAAAACTCGTGTCTGCCTTGTGGTGTTGATGAAGACTCATTCAGTACATGATGGCCACTTTTATGGACTTCTTACAGTCAGTTAAGATGACCGACAAGCACTGGGAACATTAGTTCTGTGCCACAAGTCCCTCACATCAACTGTCTTGTGGCGAGTAAGGGAGGGGATCAACATATTCTAAATGAGCAGACATAATCCCACTGAATGTGGAGTTAAGCCATTTCATAATTAGCAGATTTTCTAATGTATGCCAGGCTTTAATGACCTTTGCAAATGAGAATGGTTGTTTGAATTTCCATCCTTCACATCGTTTTATCCCTGCCATATCTGCCTGATAGAATGAGTGCACCAGTTGATGATATGCATAAGCTTAATGAACAAGTGCACACACTTCTGAATGGAAACTGATGAGCTCAAGGCAGGGAGATTGGAAATGCATTTCCACACCTTGCATATCATCATCATGACCATAAGTGGTGTCTCTATGACCCGTTAACAATGCATTTCAAGCCTTTTCCTTTAATTAGGTACACTTCTCCCTCAGATTTCTCTCATCAAAATATTATTAGCATACTATGGCTTAAAAATACACTATAGTTATAGAGCAGAACAACCCTTTAACTATTCAAAATGACAAAATTATGATTCATTCAACAGCACTGATGACATATTGCTTTCATAACTAGATGTTTTGTTTTCTATATATCAAACCTGAAACTGAAATTCTCATACCTCAAGCTCAGGGAACGCAAGCGTATGATTGATTTAATTTAAGATTGTGCATCGCTTTTAGATTTTGGGATAAATGGTCATATAATGAAGTTCAGGCATTTTGGACCAGAATATACACTATTAAACAAAAAACAAAAAACAAAAAAACAATAAAAAAAGGAAAATGTCCTGGTAAATTTCTGCCAGTACATTATCTGTATTTTATGGAAGTTTTTTCCATACATGGTAAACGGTAAAACTCAATGTGTGGTTAAAGATTTAAAAAAAAACAAAAAAAAACAACAGAAAAACAAACATTATGGAAATTCCCTCCATTTTAAAATGGTACATTGAACTGTGTTTTTAGTTATTTTTTTATGGAATTATTTGTGATATTTTACAGATTCAAATCTCACATTTAGTCCCAGACTATTTGTTCTGGGTGATGATACCGACTTAGCTGGAAAAGATAAACATATTAAAAAGTGGGTCCAAACTAGCATTACAATAGGCAGACTGATTGTTTTGAGAAGATGGAGGACTGAGGGAGTACTCTCAATGCAAGAACAGGTTGAGCATTTGAAAAGATGTTGTCCAAATGATTTAAAAGGCTGAAAAATTGGGGCAAATAAATACTTTTTTTAGAAGGACTCTGGACTTGATGATGAAATGTGCTTAAAACTTATTACGAGTGATGACTAGTGTTGGGTGGGGGTTGGAGGGGGTATGGAAGAGTATGCATGGTTTATAATATAATGATTTGTGGCGGTTTGTCTCTGTTTGTTGTTGTTTTTTGAAATATAAATAAAAGCTGTTAATCATAAAAAAAATATCTCAAGCTCAATAATTGCTACAATAAATATTAGATTAAGATTACTTAAAGTTACTCTGTGTAACATAAAATTGGTCACTTAAAGCAACAAACAGAAAATTGAGTTTTCAGGCATCTTTATCTGGATTTTCTATATTTCTGGCCCACAACTTTACATGTTTGGTTTACTATGTAAAAAGCATCTATCAGTGTTTTTATTATTATTATTATTATTATTATTATTATTTTACCCACAGCAGGCAGCAGTTTTCAGTGAAACCACTCAGATAAATATACTTTGCAAAAAGTAAAGCAACTAAGGGGATAGATGCCTCATATTTCTTATAAAAGATCTACATTCACCAGGAGAGCACAATTCCAAATGGAACTAATGTTGCCCTGTTTAGACCTTAGTTTTTAACTTAAATGCTACACCTTACAAGAAATTAGTTATTGCACTAAGTGCTAAAAATGATGCATAAACACACAATAAGGTTGTTGTTTAGGTTTTTCCACTCTGCAACTACAGCAAAGATGGCACATTTATTAATGTTGCATTATAGTCTACTGCAGTGAAGAAGCTTTGCTAGATGTGACAGATCAAAACTTCTTTGTCATAATGTGTACATGCTCCTAATGCATCAATATCCAATGAAGCCTAATTACCTAACATTTAGGGTTTGATCCATCCATTTTCTAACGCTTATCCAATTCAGGGTTGTGGGGGGGGGGGTGGACCCTATCCCAGCTGTCATAGGGCAAGAGGGAGGGTATACCATGGACAGGCCGGGTTTCATACATAAATAGCAATATTAATCCAACTACAAGTGGGCCTGCTTTGTGTACCTTCCTTCAAACTGTGCATAAAGACATAAAGAACACATTGATAACTGAGGAATCCCAAACATCAAACAGTTCATTTATGTTTAAAACAAACATGAATACATTAACAAATCTATGACAATGACATGACCGACAGTAATAGCAATTTCTTCAAGACAGAAAAGTTTCAGGATAATAAACTGGCTCACAGAATTATTATGTATTTACCACTCTACTGTCAAGTTGCCTAACTTCTACCCCTCATAGAATGCTGGTAAGAAGCTATGTGGTGGGCTCTGCTGAAAGCCACCAACATTCATCATGGCTTTAACGCTATCAAACTCTAATCTGTCTGGGATTTTATGTGTGTTAACACAGCTGCAAATGCAGGGAGCATACACTTCAACAACACTACATAAATGTCTCAATATCTTTACTAGACAATAAACAACCCATTCAATTCCAGGGATTTGCATGAGAAACGTGAGTATTAGTGAACACAGAAAAGTCTTCTGCCTTTCTGCAGAGGGGAAGGATGGCTTCAAACATGATTCTTTGTCAGACGGGATGGGGACACAGTCGCAAGCGCTTCTCAGTTTTGGCAGATCTGGGCTCACAATGCCATAGATTAGCAACAGCCTGACCACGGAGCTGGAATAAGCTAATTGCTTAATTAGCTGACCCAATTCTATAAGCTTCTTTTAGCATATTAACAAGAGCTATGTAACAAATAGTAATGTTTCACAGAGGCAGTGTTTGTTTATGGAATTACAATAATGAGGATCAAATACAAAACATCCGGTCAATGGCATTTCTTTTATGAAACCTCTGCTTTAGAAAATCACTGCATTATGTGATTTCAGCAGAACGCTGAGGTAGAACTTCACTCTGATCCTAATGCTTATTTACAATTTACATAAATGTTATGTATGTTTGTTTTGTATTTTTCTTTTCTGTTAAACAATTAAACTGCTTTGTGGGAATGGTTTGACTGTCCTCTTAATGATACTGGACATTTGAGCAATGCACGACAAATGAGGAAAGGGATGGGAGAAAAAAATCTTATTAGATTGAATGATGATTGAAATGGATTAATTTACATTTTCGGCATGCATACTTTACATACATGATCTTTGCTCAGCACAGGGAGTTCTGGGCAAAAGAGCACTATTTGTATGAGATGAACTCATCTATATGCTAATTCATTGGCATGTAGACCTGCTTCATTTCTACCATTCAGGACTGTTTACCTATTAGCTCTTATGGATGCAAAGGGAATTGGAATATTAAAATAAAAAAGCTAAAAAAAAATACAGAGCATTAGCAACACATCAGCTGTTATTATATTTATAGCAGCGGTGGCATTTCTGCCCTTTGTTTAAGCTGTAACCAGAGCCACAATCCAAGACACCAAATGAAATAAGCCAACTCTTTCACTTAAGTGGGACTTGTTGCCACTGACAAAGGCACTGCAGCTTTTTAGAAGTGTTTTAAAGCACTAGAACAGACTAAACCCAGCTGAAAGCTACATGAATTCCTCTGATTCAAATGAGAAATGATCTGATGAAGTGCAAGCCAACTTCTCTTTAGCATAGAACATTCAAGTTGACTTCAGGTGCTATAATATACTTTTGTGTATTAGTCTACATGACTATAATTTAAGCAAAAACAAAAAAAAGTAGTGATTTAAATATTGGTTCAGTGCTGCATAGTAACACTTATATGGCCTTATAAGGAGATGTTTGACAGATCAAGTTACAAGTGATGCCTAAATGCTAATGTAATTTCATATGAACCAGGCTGAAAGAGATGCAATCAACCATTCCTGATTCAGATGACTGTTGTGTTTAAGAGGATGACAACCTCTTTTCTCATTGTCTATGTAATTCACCAAAATTGCCACTTACAGCCGCTAAAAGTGGACGTTTCATCTCCAAGCTTCCTCTGGTCTTTGCTACTCATCCCATTTCTACTTCCTCCAAAAGTGCCACCACTTCATTAACCTTGCCAGGCATGAGATAAGAGAGGCAGTGCATCAAAGCTGCCAGCCCACAGAGAGAACAGAGCCCTGCATGTCTCCGCTACACAGCGGCCATCACACACGCTAGCAGATACACAGTCCACAACCCATCCAACTCACAGAAAAGACCTTTTGTGTTCCAAACTGTCATTCACACATGTGGGTTTTTTTCTGTTCTTGTGCATATGACATCATTATGTTTTAAATATAACTCCGGGTGGAGCAAAAGCATTTGGTTGTTCCAAAGGTTTTAAGTGAGTTCGACTGTGAGAAATGCAAAATAATTGGTCTTGGTCAGACTTTTCATTGCCTCAAACACTTATCTCATAACACGCATTGTCTCATTGCATAGACATAAGAAGAGTTCAGGTGCACAGCGCTGTCATCACTGTGACCTACACACTTAAAACCTCGAAAGTGAGAAAATTAAACAAGAAAAGCATCAAAGCCAACTTCAGCCCAATGAGTAACAACTCCCGACTTCCTCAAAGCATGAAAGTAGATGGTAGGAAATATATTAACTGAGTCACAATATTGTTTTACTTGCACCACATACAAATCTCTCTGGTGCATTTAATCCCTCTACCCACAGTTTCCCAGAAAGGAGGATATAAATTATTTTCCTTTGGTGGAAACGGCAAATCCCTGTCTGGATTCTGTTAAAAGGCTTAAAATGTCACTAAATGCCAAGGCTGAGACTCCTGCTAACACGTAGGTCTTTAAGACAAGATGTTAAAGCGTTGAAAGTTACCTGAAATTGATGAGGTTAATATTCTTATCGCAGACTGAGGCTTCTGAGAAAGTGGATATTGAAAATAGCCAGGTAACCCTTCATATTAGAGGCTATCAGACGGATTAGCAGCATAAACACCAATTACACATTTCATTGTTTGTTAGTATTTTAAAAACATGCTACAGTGCATAAATTAAAAGGACTTTGATGTGAGGGGTGGAGGATATACTTTGCTGTACAGTATCATTACGAGTATGTATTTCAGTGAAGAAGACAAGAAAATGTCACTAAATAACAAGTCAAAATGCTGAATCCTGGCTATAAATGAGTAATTTACCATGAATATCCTTCTCTATCCCTTTACGGCCATATGAGTTTCCAAACCACATTATAGGAGCATGGAGGGGTCTGTCACTGAAATTTGAAATAGAGGACAAAGGGCCACGGAGCAAATAGGTTTTTTAGACACCATCCTCTGAGTTCTCTGCCAATGTGAATCAGAGGTAAAATACAGTGCATTAAGTCGACCTCTGAGGCAGCACAGAGGAGGGTAGAGTGAGACATTCTGCTATCTATTAAGACTTGCGTTATGTATATATTGTGTTTTGAAGGAATTTTACTGATCCACAAAACCAGCAGGAAAGGATAAGAGTGAGTCCCTAAGACCATGTGGTAAGCAACTGCAGTGCAAAATCTCAGGCAAGTTGAAAGTTGCTGTGCCGTTAAGGAGAAAGTCTGGCAGAATCCTGCATGCCCGCTGATAACATGGTTGGATTAAGGATGTTTAAGGGAAGTGAAAATTATTCATTTGAGATGGATGAAAGCTGCACTTGTCAAGTCTACCAGTCATGCACTTTATACATTTCATTTCCACTAGCCAGCATGCATAATTTCCCCTCAATGCAAATTTCTACACACTGAAAATGGTGAGCATATTTACACCGCTCCCTTAACACATTCTCTGACACAGAAAATGGATAATCTCTATTGAACAGGGAACAAAACAATGCAATTTTGTTTGCAGAGGTGTGAGAATCTAATTTTGTGCAGGAAGATAAACTCTCAAGACTCACTAGAATGCAAACAACGGCTTTCATTTGAAATCATTCCTGAATCAAAAAAAGAGACTATGTTTGTGCCCTGCTCATCACAGTGACATCTTTGGAAATAATTTTAGCATATGCCCAATTATCCAAACAGACTTATGTTAGGAGTGTAATTACTGATTTTAAGTCACAAAGTCTTGGCCTCAGTGTTGTTCTAGTAGCTTTGCAACTAACTGTGTATATGTACTGTATACTGTATCAGTCTCACTCTCACTCTCTATACAAATATTATGATCTCTCTGATGAGAATAAAGTCTCCAGCCTGGATGGCCAATAAATTAGAGGCACGCTTCTCGTTTACTCATCAGAGCTAATGAGCCTGATAAAATTACCTCGAGGATCATAATTACAGGCTAGTGGCAGAGACTCTGGCAGTGACTGGAATAAGACGAAACACACACACACACAGAATTTAGATTGTGTTGGAAGAGGCAGACTAACAGCTAACCTAAAACATCACAAAGCACTCACCCCCTATTAATAGAACAACAGACTAATGTCAGTGGGCATACACAAAAAAAAGGATGCTTTGTACATTTTCATGAGACACAGAAACCTATACTGTGTGACATCACCATGTTTTTACAAAATGTACAAGATTAACATAATGTAAGGTTCTGAACAATATTACGATTTCCACCTTTCTGTTAGAGCAGTTCAAACTGATTTTACCACCCTTTTATAAAGATTAAGCACTTCATGGGTAATGGCATATTTTAATGAACGATGGCAGCCTGGACACAAGAGCTCACCTCAGAGGATTCCATTTCATCACACATTCACAGGATGAATTGTTTTACTTATGAATATTAATGTCTCTCTAATTTGAGGCTGTTGTTAATGCTTGTCGCTAGGAGCTCGGCAAATCAGGTCCCATTCCTGTTAAAACCATGTATTAGACACCCCCATGACACTAAGCCCTCGCCTTTGATTCTTAATTGCAGAAGTGCAAGCATTTGCAGTAGATGGGGCGCAAAGCTTTAATTAACTCTAATATCACACATTCAGTCTCGACTGTCACCCACATCACGCATGGCATTTTGTACCAATATCATCCTCAACTCTGCTCAGCTAGAAAGATTGTGTTCCAAGTTCATGATCACAATTTCATGCATCTCAAAATGAGCGATATGTAGTTTATAAGAAGCTGCAATATATTGACGCCAGTGAATTATCTTGATTCTGTCTTTAAAAAGCTTTATTAAAAGCATACATTGATGGCGCTCTGTGATCGCTGCACAGCTTTAATGCAAAGGAGTTACAGTGTTGTTGGCTTCTTACTAAAAGCAATGTCTGATCTTGGCAGTCATTGAATCAACAGTCATTGGTGAAGCTTCTAGCATGGGGAGTGGAGAGATAAAAAGTTTGGGGATCTATTTAAATGGAGAGATGTGTGCCAAAGGAAGCTGTTATTAAGTAAATAATTCAACCTCTCGTACACTCTAATCTTCAAAGGATTTATTGGACAACAGATTTCAAGTTTTAAAATACTATAAATAGAGAACATACACATACCATTCAATAACACTTCTAAAATGCAACATTACAGAGCATTCCTTACAAACACAGCAAATGCCATTTTCACAGATGAGTGACCTCGCACATCATTTCAACATTTTAATAGCTCAGGTATGGAGCAATTCTGATGCAGATATTAGTAAAGAGTAATGTTTAATTAAACCAGGTTTGAAGATAAAGAGCTCAATACATCCTATAGTCTATAAGCCTTCACCAGCCATAAGCTACTGCTTTCCCTAATCCTCTTTCACATAACATTATTGCATCAGCACAGCTGAACATTTTTGCAGCATTTATAAAATTAGCAAAGAAATTAACTGTCTGTACTGTGGCAAATTGGATTTCCAAGTTCTTGCCTTGTGATACAGCATACCCAGGCTGCCACCTACAGTACAGTGTGAGAGAAGAACTGCAGTCCAACAGTTCAACATGTGTGGCTCCCCATTTTACACTCCACAGCCATTCAAACTTAATTGTCAAGGCTCCCTCTAATATCCTTACAGGAAATTTGTTAAAATCCATTATTAAATAAATACTGAAATAATTTCATTTTGACTCAAGACTGGTGAAGGATTACACATTTATACTCCTCACTCCTATTTGCATGTGGAAGAGCCAGTGTTCCCTCATAATTTAGACATTATGGCAGTTGAGTCAAACCTTTTTTGATGAAGTGCAATGTTAAAATTGTTAAAAGGTTACTGTAATCCAAGAAAATTTTTTTATATAAAAATAAAAAAAATAAACTGGCATATCCCTAAACGTGGCATTCCTTTAACTTTAGTGTCACTGAAATTATATTAACAGAAAATGTTCACAAGAGCATTTTCTATTTGAACAACTTTAACAGTGGAACAATAGGGGGGGGTGAAACCACCCACACTCCTCTTAATCAACAACAAACCAAGAACTGCAAGTGATTCTTTAAACAAAACATTTTACCTCAACATTTGGACTGATTTTTTTGGGAAATAGCAGTATAGACAAAGTAGGGCTTGGTAAATTATGCTTTCTAATTTCAGATCTTTTCTGTTATCTCATTAGCACACAAAGAACTGCACAAGTTATACATAAAAAAGTTAAATATTTAAAAAGAATATTAATACAACAGAAATAATGACAATTTAGTGAAAAAGGACCTCAAGGATTATTCAAAGCGTCTTTTACTTCTTCGCCTGAACATTTTTGAGATGGACGATTTCCTCTTATTTTTTGCTTCCTTCACTCCTGTTCACAACAAAAACAGTATATTAAAAACTCAATTAAATTAAACAAACATTTTAAAAGACATTTTATAAATTGCTTACCAAGATTTTGCATCATTTTATTCAACTGCTGATCTTCTTCCACTTCCCTGAAATTAACCAAAAAAAAACAAAAAAAACAAAACACACACACCTAAAGCACTGTCCTCTCTTTTTAACATATCAAACTTTTAAATTAACTGCATTGTACTAAAATGATTATGACTATTGTGATGTAAAAATTAATTATGAAATTGATTATGTTACCTCAGCCTGTCCTCATCCAGACCCTCCACAATCGCATTTCTCCCATCCACAATCTCCATCAGTTGCTGCATCAGCTTCTTCTCCTGCTGTTGCTCCTCTCTGGACTTTAAATGATCTGTGACATAAGTTAAGAACCATGTGTTGGAAAAAGGAGGTAAGAGAGATGCTGACAGGCAGAGAGACTGAGCACTTACCTGGCTTCTCTAGGAGCCTGCGAAGTTCCCCCTCAACACCTGGCTGCTGCTGCTCCAGCTCCTGAGTCCTGACTCTGAGACACCAAGTACCAAAAAGACACAAAGCTAATTCGTAAAGGATAAATTATTAACAATCCTAAAGAATTTGAGTTTGACAGTTAAGTTTGATTTTTGTCCTAATGTTAAATGCAAGTAAAACTTTAATAAGTGATAATGTATAGAAACAGTGAAGAAAAACAGCTTTACTGAAAATATCAGGTGTGACAAATGAGGTATGGATTTAATATAATTAGATGCATAAAGAGAAATGCAACTTTCATGGCACAAAGTAAAAAGACTGATCAAAAGCCTTTCTGGTATAAATAAATTCAATCCAAATTAGGAACCAACAAAGAATTCCCCCAGTAATGGAGAAAGGGTCATTTACTATTCTCAACGTACATCTGCCCTTCAGTAGTACTCACATGTAAACAAGCTCTGATTCCTTCCTAATGTACATCTGCTTTTTTCGAATGAGGTTAAACCAGTCAACCATCAGTGGGTCCATCAAGATGTCTCCTTCTCCATCTGACAAACAGGTTAGAAATAAACAATCTAATTTATTAAAAAAAAAGATCAAGCATGCTAAACTTCTTTAATGGTCTTGTTATACAATCACTGATGTGTACATATTGGAAACAATCAAGCAATTATGATCATTTTAAAGTATTAAACAAAACATTATCCCAGCAGTGACTTCAGAAGTTTCTTTAATGTGTCCATTTATCATCTCAAGTAAACTAAATGTTTCGAACATGTGAGTAAATGAAATCTTGCAGGGATAAAGATTATCTGACATCAGCATTTAGGTAAGTCTTTATGTGCTGTTTTTAACAGCTTTTTAAAATGTATCTGCAAGAGCAAAATTAAAAAAAAAAAATATCTCTATATATCTCTATATATCTATCTCTATATATATATATATCTATCTCCCCCCACTCAAGCAGATTCAAACCTTTTGTTTGCCCGATAACATTAAGTGCAAATTAGGTTTTTAAGATAATTTGTCTCATATGTAGGTAGGTGGTTCTAGATTTAGAGGTGACTCACCTCCTGGAACCATGTTGTCATATTTATTAAGACACTGTCACAACCAACAATCTTAAAATGGAGCTTAGACTGCCAAACCCAAATCTATGTTTTAATATAATGTATGCCACAGAACAGGATGTTACAAAAAAAACCTGTCGATATTTCCTGTATAGTTTGTCAGTCATCTTTCCTGTGGCATCGACTTTAAATATAACACAATGTTTCTTTGACAAATATTTTACACTCATTTCAATTCACTCAAAATCCAATCCAGTTCAAATAATAAATTACTAATTAAATCATTCACAACATTGCTAATATTTTGGCCACACATATATATAGAAGCATTTGAAAAATTTCACTTTCTGCCCTGAGAAATTATATTATTACTCACATTTTACAGAAAATGTCAGAAGGCTGAATTATGGATAAATAATCCAGGGAACAAGGGAAATTTACCATCCACAATGATTCAATGTTTAATGTTTTTGAGATACAGTGTATACCTTTCATTATTGGTCCACCACAGCATTTCTAACATGCACTGAAACAGCGCTTAAATTTGCTGCTTCACTGAGTCATACCTGAGTAGGTGGATCAATTGATTTTAGGCTGAATATTTTGCTAATCCTAATTAGCGACCAATCAATCTAGTCATATTTACAGCAGAGAGTGAGCTGCAGAGTCAGAGGACAGAGCCCCACACATCCTGTCATTACCAGAACAAACGTGATTTTTCTGAACTGAACCTGAGTGCCAGGGTTTAGTTTTTATGCCAACAAATTCCAGTTGAGAAGTAGATGATCTCCTAGGTAGTGTGGAAATGATGTTAAATTCTGGCCAAGCGATTGCATGCTCAGGCTTCCTGGGTAGCATGTGGAAAAAAAAAAAAAAAATTAAGCAATCGACCAGAATATATATTACTATACCCAAGTCATGTTGACCTTGAGCAAACCAATCAGGCCCCCTACTCCTACTACCTCAAAGGAGACGCAACATCCCTGTGGGCTAACTGTGCCTCTCACCTCATTTGGCTGCAGAAACACTAATAGAAATGGCAGGTAATTCCCCTGCATGCGCTCACACGCGCACGCACACACGCACACACACACACACACACACCCACCCCTTCAGCTGATGGTAAGCAAATGTGTGAAGCACCCAAGATACAACTCACTGATGCGGCAGAGCGATTCAACAGTTCAAACAAAAGTGTCAAATTTTGTGTTGAGGTTATTGCAAGATACTTTTACTTCAGAATATTACCCCATTCACATCAAATTAGTGGTGTAGGGTCTACCAACCCTCTTCTTGACCAGGGATGGGCAGGTGTTTCATATTACCTAGCTTTGTCATATTGGAGTAGTCATATTAACATATACAGAT
>VUQS01076434.1:44725-57659 GCA_015108495.1 Heterochromis multidens
TCTGAAAAAAGGGAAAAAAAAAAAAAAAAAAAAAGATTTAAAAAAAACAAATGCATGCCTTTGTAGAAAGCATAGTTTGCATGAACAAAGTACAAAAGCTGCTCTTCAAGTGTATCACTGAAAATGTATTCAGACATACGGTACACCAGCGGGCACAAGGTGATGACTTGTAGCTTAAATGTATATACGATTTTAGTTAGATATCAGGATCAAATGCCGATAATAGCAACTCTTACCGTCTCTCTCTTCTGTAGATACCTCTGCAGAAGAGCTTTTTACTGGCAAAGTGAGGCCAGCTAGCAGAGATTTCAGCTGGACCAAGTCTGGATTTTCTGCACACAAACTCCTGAAATGACAACGTAAAAATGAGCAAAATCTAAAGCAAAATCATTTTTGCTGTACAGATTGTAACTGTGACTTTTTCAAGGTGTTTAACCATCAGAAATGTATTTTAAAGTTACTGCTGCCACTTACTGTAAGATGTCAGAGTGCTTCTGTAGATAAGGAATGGCTGCTGCTGCATCATGCGTTATGTACTTCTGTGTAAACTGAAGAAACTTGTTAATGAAGACCAACGGCGAACGAGTCCTCTGAAAATTCTGCAAGACAAGAGAGAGGCACAAACATAAAAAGACACTATTAAAATCTGATTTGTAGCTCCTTATAACAAGCCGTTAGGTAGGATCCCAATCCTAAACCATCTAATGAAGATTTGAAAACGTGGAGCTGCTCACCTGAAGGACCTTCATGAAAGACAGAAGGCAGTCTTGAAGCGCCCTCTGGTGATCACTGTGGAAAACAAGTGGCTGCAGCAGCTCCAGAATAGCAAGCACATTGCTGAAGAATGTCATGTGGTTTTGCTGCCGAAACTCCTGCATGTTTAGGTGCATGCGACCGTGTAGGAGACCTGCAATCATGGGCAGGTGTCTGGGAGGCGAAAAGAAAGAAAGGAATATCAGTCATCAGCTTAAACACCAATCTATAGTGGCAGATAAGCTACAAGCTCATGAACCAAAAACTGCATCATAGTTTAGTCTTTCTTTTTCACCTGAGTAACAGTACAGGGTGCGACACAGCCAACTTCCTGCAAGCAAGGTTGGCATCAGACACGCGGCTCTCAGCAGACTTTGAATCTCCTATATCAGCAAGCAGTGTGACCAGGCGATGGACCAGGACGTCAAGCTGAGAAACATAAAATTACGCAGTAAGCAGTATGTAGTACCGTAGTGAATACATGGTTTTAAGAATGGTAACATAATTCAGAAAACATTATTTATAAAGGTGACAGAGACAAAATATTTTACAAAAACAGCATTATGAGAACTTTCAGTGGGTACATCTGAGATGGTTTAACCTTTAATAAAAGCTGCAGGTCATGACGTGTAACCTGTTTCTAATATAAAACGTAATACATCATTTTGCTCTGCTGCTTCTGTTTAGTTATAGAGCACTAAAAAAAACTCAATGATACTCAATAACATCCATCAATTATGTAATAAGCTACTAAATGTAACCATGTGTACTACACATAAGGGGAGCCTTTGGTATGATATCGCTATACTATTTACTGGGGGAAGAAGAAACAGAAATAAGATCAATTAAAGGACACAATGAAATCACTTACTTGTATTTAGTAAGAACTACACCAATCAATCCAAGCATTCAGTACCACAAACAGTTTAAGTGAATAACATCTCGTTACAATGCTGGAACAGTGTTGGGTCCTGGCATTCACGTGGATGCTATTTTTACACTTACAGTTCACCTACACATTGTTGCATACCAAGCAATGCAAGAGGAGCCTACACAAGATTAGGCAGGAGGTTTTAATGTTGTGGCTGATACGTTTATGTGATCTATGACACAGGCAAGACATCTTTACCTTGCAGCTGCTGCCATCCGCAGCCCCTCCGCTGCTGAAAGTGCCTTCAGGTAGGGTAACGTGCTGGATGACCTCAGGGAAGTGCAGATAGATCTGTAGCAGCAAGTTCTGGCACCTCTTACCCATTGCACTGAAAGCCAAAATAAACAAAAAAGCTAAGTATACTGTATGTTATGGTTTAGGGGCAATCCACCATGGAAAGTTCACTTTAGGGGAAAAAATATTATTACATTATGGGCTTAGGGCAGTTCAGCTGTCCATCCTAAAGCCACAAGCTTAGCGCGAAAATAATCGAGACTTTAATCCCTGATGTTATGGAGTTGTGTCGCTTGAATCTTTTTAATTGACAGTAAATGGGTGCCTACTTTTGTGTAGTCACAGAAAACTTGTCACAGCTTTTCTGCTCAAGTGAGCTAGAGTCACACTGACATTATAATGTAATTTCACAAAAAAAATAAATATTACAAAGTTTTACAAACTAATCTGACTAATCTTTTTTCAAGTGATTATACAGAGCTGATATGACATCAGTTTAGGGGGCACAATATACAAGTTCCCCATTATGTATTTCTATAAGCAACAACAATTAAAGTATATTAATACAAGCTACAGACATGAATAGGTTAATGCAATTCAGAGGTATTCACCTTCAAGTCACTGCAGTTTCATGAAATCCTCTTACTTGCTAAGGCTCTTGTCAGGCTCAAATGATGCACTTCTACTAAATGAGCAGTTTATTACAACTATGCATTAAGCAAATCAGAGCGACCTTGACCAAGAGTAAAGCGTAGGCTCGGTGTTCAATACTTTGTGTATAAGTGGAATAAACACCAGCTTATCTGTCAGCAAGCTCTCGCAAGAAGAATGCTTAACATACAATCAAGTATTTACTCAACACAAGGCCAAAACCTTCTACTTTCAACATGTTTTTCTCTCGCCATATTTTCACTAGCAACCATTTCACCAAACAGCTTAGCTGCACTTAAATTACTGTAATTCTGAAGCTAATTTTCCTTGACCTTGGCCAAAGTTTCCTCATTAAAGTGGTTTAATAACCAGAGACATATTCATGAAAGGAGGGTTTGCCTCCACAAAGAGTTGCACCCTGATCTCTGACAGCTAAGTCAGTGCAGGAATTCACAACACAGGCAAGTTTAGAGCTTCAGCCTTAATCCTCTTGCCTTCATTATAATACACTGAGCTTTTAAAGAGATCACAGTACAGACGACTTCTGCTGGTTTTAATTTCACACCAATAGACCTAATTATCAAGTTTTCCCTGGTCCACAGCATTGTGGCTGACAGAGGAAGCCTGAAAAGTTCATCTGCACTGAGAAGGAAAATCTTGTGCGATTTACCCCAAGTTTATCAGCACTGCATAAGAGGGAAAAAATGACTTTCAGTATTGGGGCCAATTAGTGAGAACAATACAATGTGTCACAATAAGAACTGGTTGAGCACTATGCTAAAATATGCACAGCTAAATGTAAAAAACATATGTATCACCAACTAAGAATGGACGAAGAAAACAAAATCTGAAAACAATAAAAAGATGAAGAAATGGAGGAGACATTGCCAATTAATACAGTAGATTTCAACTAATATAAACCTTACCTGTCCTCCCATTTCTTTGAGCAATTGATGAGGTACTCTGATACTTTCTTGATGTCTTCTAAATCTCCATTACAGTAGGAGTGAAGGAGGGGCAGTCTGGATTGAATGAGGGAGCAGGAGGCCTGGTCCATGCTGGTTTTATCATCATGGGGTGAGTCGCGGCTGTTGAGCTCTGACTCTGACAATATCAGATCCACCAGGCTGATGAGTTCCTCTGAACTGAGTCGGAGCACAAACTTCTCAGTTTTCTTCTAAACAGACCAAAAGGAGAGCACCAGAGTCACCAATTTCAGCAGAAAAAATTAAGGAAAAAAGGTGGTAATAATGCAAGCTTTTGATCCTACTTGAGGGATCTTCTGGTCACGTCCTTGCCAGATACGAGGAATGTGGCTGCACGCCCACAGGAAGTCCAAGGCTGATGATGGGTCCAGTCTTAAAAAAAAAAAAAAGGCAGCAAATTGAAAATTTTAATTCTCTAAACATAGGAAAGATAATCCTTAATAACACCTCCAGACTGTGGCAGAGAACGGTTTTGATAAAATTACATACTTGTAGTCTCTGCGCTTGCTGAGAAGAGCACTGATACACTGCAGCAGGGTGGACCAGTTTGACTGATGTGTAAGCAAGGCCAAAAGATAAGGTCTGTAAGCCGGGGTGCCTCGTGCCTGAAACAGATAAACAGTAAGAAAGGATGCATCACTAATGCCAGGCAAACACCTACTCTGGTGTGATAAGACAAGAACACTATCTGCACACAAGGCTTATCTTACCTTGTTGAGGGCAAACAGCAGCTTCTGTTGAAGCTCTGGACACACTGACGTAACCTCAGGGTCAAGATGCTCCAGCCAATCAACCAGCAGTCCAGAGCTAAATCCAGACTTTGTCACCTCGGACCCACTGGCAAAGATCAAACCGAAGGATTACTTTTATACAAATGTAACTCAGCATCTGTTAACTACTAACAGCCTTAATGGAGATCTCAGAAAAATAGAAGGCGCAATACATCTACAGTCGAACCCCGATATTCGCGGGGGTTGGGGACCACAACCGCCCGCGAATAGCTGAAATCTGTGAATACTTGAGACCCCCTCTAAAAACACTTATAACTGCCTATTTTAATAGTTCAAACACCAAATATACCTTAAACTATCATCCTAAAACACTTTAATATCATTTCAAAGTCATCTTACAACATTACCCTACGCAAAGATTAGCAAAGTACACAGATATGCAATGAAACACTCAAACAGCAGAGGTCTACGCGGTGAAGTGGCAGAGATGTGGGCTCCCGCAGCACACCTCCACGAGACAAAGTCTTGGGGGGTACAGCCAATCAGCGCCAAGGAAATATATATATATAAGTATTTTAGATATACTATTCAGTTCAAGATGTTATGTTCAGTGTTTACAAAACTATACTGGTCAATTATAACCAACAAATCCCTTTTTAAGTTGGTCAAGTCACATGGAGCCTGCCTTTGTCACCTTTAATTATCATTTTGGCCTCACTAATCACATCAAACAAAATTAGTAGTTGTAAACATTGCTTTCAGAGTTACATCGAGAAATCTCTTATCTGACAATTTACAGACAGCATTCAACAGTGCTATTACTTCATCTCCTTGTACTCCTTGGATCATACAATACATAAGACAGTAAGCAACTTCTCAATGGCAGAAAAGAACTGAATGCAGTTTTCTTTGATTTTCACAGCATGTGAATTTGAAAAGCCACCACAAAGCTGCAAAGCTAATTCAACCTTCCTAAATAAAAATTCCAATTTTGCTATTTGCCTTTATTCCTGTCAAATACAAATGTTTCTTGCATGACTTGAGAGGGAAATAGAATTGCAGCGCTCACTTATTAGAATCCACTTCCTTTTTCACAGCTCGCTCCTCGCTTTCCTGAAGGAGCAAAGAAATCACCATAGCAACAGAGCCCGCCGTCCCATTCTGTGTACCAATAGTCATCATCAGAGACAGTAGTTCCTCCAAATATGGTGACTTCACCTCCATCAGCCCTTGTAGCACTGAAAAATATTAATATGTTGTGCATTTATCATAGAGTTTGGACTACCTTTATACTGTTATAAAACACAACCAAATGTTAAACATGGCAGCAGCTTCCGTGCTTTAGTGGCAATAAACTATGGGAATGATAATAACTTATAGTTTAATTTGTTTAATACAAGCTTTTTGACTCAGTTCACACAGTGAATTCACCAGAAATGTTGTTCCTAATCCAAGCTGCTTTTGTTTTTGTTTTTGTTTTATTGTATAGCACTTATTTTGTCCTGTATTACATGTTTAAAAAAATGGTAACATAAGTCTTTACGTTTACTTTTATATAACACCAGACAGTTTCACTAACAATGTCAGTCACCACACTGGCCCCTTGTTGGCAACATAAAGTTATCCACTAAAAATCGTGGTATTATTTTTGACCTGCATTTGAATTTTGAATTCAATCAATCAGCCAATACTTTGGAATTTGTAGTGAACATTCCAATATTTTCTCAACATCTGATCAGAGCCTCTGCTTGGCTTTCTGTAAAAGTCACTGCACACCACTGGTTCACACTAACACTGTCTATCTATCTATCTAGATGGACAGATAGATAGAAAATTGGGAGGTGGAGTACCATGTACCACCAAAAAAATATATATTTTATTACTTTACTAAAGTCATTAATCACTGAAAGAAGATTAACTTCCTTTTTTTAACCTATTTTATTAAATAATCTTTGGAACACCTAATCAACCCAATTAGTGCATTCAAAGCCACACAATGACTCCATTATTACCTTTGCCAACAAGTTCAGGTTCTGCATTACATCTCTCTCCAGTTTTCAGCATCGCTATGATGGCTCTCAGTGGAACTTCAGTATCTCTGCGATATGCCAAAGCTTCAGCCAGGTGAAGGAAACCTGTACGTACTGCACAGCAGAGATACCTATTACTCATAGTTTATAGAAAATTAATAAACCGGCATCTGAAAATAAATTATTGGCATACTCACCATCACTGAGCCTGTGCTTGTGAGAGTTCTGTCCAGCAAAGGATCTGAGCAGAGTCTTTAGTGGTCCTGCCTCTACAGTCGGGTTGTCTAACCAGATTAACATCTCAACAATGACTTTGAGGAATAGTGATGAAAAAGCAATGTCCTGGGAAACGAGACGCTGCAAAGAACATGCATAAAGCAAGACAGGAATATTGTATTTAGAAGATTTACAAAAAAAACATAGAAATATGTACTGACTGTGTGTGTGTGTGTGTTCCACCTGGTAGAGGTGAAGTTGGCGCATAAGAGGACAGGATAGAGCATGGTTCCGGTGCATTGATATGACTATAGGGCCTGCATGGGCAGAAGCGAGAAGGGCTGCGATGGCCTGTAGGAGTCGAAATGCCAAACCACCCTGCTGCATCTGGCCCTGTTTAGCTCGCATTAACTCTTTAGCTAAGGCCTGCTGCAGGGCAAGGGAGACCTGACTGGGAGGAGGGCCATGCCAGCGGGGGTCCACTTTCAAGGGGAAAATCTGTAGAGATTAAGAAGAAAAAAAATAGGTAACACAAAAGTTGCACAACAACAGTCTCAAAACAAATAAATTCAACAACTATTTATTTGGATACGCAACTCTAACTAATAATGAAATTTAGCCCAAAAGAAATGTACCTACTAAGTGATCTAATTTCTTTTTTTTAAATAATGCCATAAAGAGTGGAGAAATAAATGGCTAGTACATCCTACCTGAAGCAACATGCCAGTGAGATCATCGTCAGGCCCGACTGCAGGAAGCTGAGTGGCTGCTCTCATCTTCACAGAGCTGTGAGGAGTTTCCACTGTAACTTTGGCCTTGCTTGTTTCAGATGAATCTGTCAGGAACAACGCAATAAGAACATCAAAGAATTTTGAAAATGTAATACATTCTCATGTATACTTTTGTAATCTACTTCATGTTAAAGCCCAGGACCAGCTACTGTTAGAAATCAAAGCATAATGTGGATAAACATTTAATCTATCCAATGATTTAAATGTTTACTTTTGCAGGATAAAGACACTGACCTCTGCCTGGAGGAAGAGAAGAACTAAGTAAAGCATGGAAAGTATGCCCCCCAGTGGCCCCTCGCTCATGTTGCACCTCAACCAAGTGGGCCATGTAGTCTGTCACAGAGAAAATACACAGAATTTAAGTACATCAAAAAGAGAAGAAAAATGCTGCAAAATGTAGAAGATGTGGAGGAAAAAAGAAATCTCACGCTTGTCCATGATGTTTTGCTCCAGCGTCTGCGGATCATGGGAGACGGCTTGATCCAAGTACTGCAGAAGTTTACTCATGCTGGAGACTGGAATCCCAAAAGACTGAACAAAGAGCAGCAGCTGCTGAGGCTCAAGGTCTTGTAAAGCTGAGGAAAGAGCATGGAAAGACCCATTAAAAGGTAAAAAAAAAAAAAAATACTTAGTGAGAGACAAAGATTGTTGTTTACATGAGCAGTTGTACCTGCATCGACCAGTCGAGAGACCTCAGATCGGATCATCCTCAATTTCAACCAATCGGGCAGCAGCAGGGCTTCCTCTGAGGTGTCAACCAGGAAGGCAGTGGGTAGAGGTTTCTTGTCAGGAAACCAAATGTCCAAAAGCATGTGGAAATCACTCTCTCCTGTAAAGACACACAATGGTAAACTTGTTCTTACAGCCCTTTAACTGTGCCAACAATTAACTTTAAAGTGAACAGAACTACCTTTGGGTGGCCCCAGAGTCAGCAAGATAACGATAGCATGGACTACAAGAATGTGCATTGTAGCAGTCTCCCCTGTAGTCCAACGCAGAAACACCTGGTCCTGAGATTCTGACTAGAAAACACCAAACAAAGCATAAAGTTACAAAATCTTTCCCTGGTGTATGCCTACAGATACAAAATAGAAATTACTCTTCAGTTTAGAATGACTCTGAGTTGGAAGTTCAATATTTTCTTTACCTGGTCATTCATTACTAGAATATTCATTTTTTCTTTCACTCAAGACTGTCCAATGAACACACCAAAATAACCAGTTTGCTAGGCCCAAATCTTGTAATGCAAGAAGGTTTTAGGATATAAACTTCAAGTTTATTTTTAAAGGGGACCTATTTTGAAAATTTCCAGTTATATTTTTCTTATTACTCCACTAGAATAGCTTTGCATGATTCAAAGTTTGAAATAACCATTATTTATCTTAAACGTGGCCTTATACTGGCCAGTTTTAGCTCCTCTCCCTTTAAGATTCAAAACAGAATGTTTAGAGAAGTCTAAAGCCTGAGCTTTTGGATCACAGGGATTACTTGCACATCATTATTTGAAATCCAGACCATCTTTAATATGAGAATCCACCATTGTAACAGTATTTGTATCACAGAAAATAAGGAAAAGTATAAAATTTAAAGTTTAAATGACTTTGGGCTAGTGAGAAGATAAAAGAGAACAGTATCTCTCGCCAGTGCTCACCCAGCTGTAAAGATCCTCGCCCTCCTTGGTCTTTCTCATCCTCTTAATATAGGTAGAGAAGATGGAGAGAAAAGCACTGAGCACAGCATCAGACTCAGGTCTGCTGGAGTGTCTGGAAAAGAGGCTGTTCATGATGGTGGAACGCTCAACGATGAGCCGGGCGATGTCCTACAGAGAGCAAGAGGAAGACCAAATCCACGTCAGTGCTGCTCAGAGATAACAAAACTGGTAAAAGAAAAGAATGCAGTGCTGAAACCCAAGCAACTCGCTGTGCTTACCAAAGCCAGGTCATTATGAGAAGCCTGCTCCTCCACTGGTGCATGCTGGGATAGGTAGATGAGATAGGCACTGATAGTCTGTGGATCTGTCTCCATGTGAATGGCCTTTAAAGAGCAGACAGACAATAGAAGTCTTCAAAACTCTTACTGATTAATTCTCATTAAGGTTTTACATCTATTTCCAGTCCACTGTTGAGACAGACCGACCTGCTGCAGAGCAGTGGACGTCATGCCCCTCACACTGTCAAACAGGGGGAGCTTAGGGAGGTCTTGTAGCAGCCACTGGTATCCTGGCAAAAGTTCAGCATCTGCAGAGTCTTCTTCCATGGGCTGGTCTCGCTCTTCTCTATCTTTCAAGCCTCCTTCACTCAGCACCAAAGACAAACCCTGCACACAAATATGTAATGTATATGAAATAAGGCTTTACCTATAAACACAATGCTACAAAACATTTTTTCTGCTTTCAGTACGGTACCTTCATGGCTAAGACTCTTGATGCCACCTGAGAAGAGCTGAGACGGCGCAGGAAGTAATCCAGCACTTCACATGTTGTCTGTTCGTCAGCCTTAGTACCTAACAAAAGATCCTGGAGGCGACCGAGTAATTGCCTCTGCTTTTGTTGTCTCTGACGGGAACAAAGATCATAAATCAGGATTAGTCATTAAGTCCTATTTTGTACTAAGATGCAAATATGTATTATTAAGCACATGTATAAATTTTGCATGCAGTGTGTTCATTTGAGATAAAGTCTTGTAATTAAGAAAAATCAAAAACTAATTCAAATACTTGTCTCTTCTTGGCTTTCTGCTCTTTGCTTTCTCCTTCTTCATCATCCTCTATGAGCAAGCTGTCATCTGCAGCATCATGCAGAAGGAATTCACAGAGGCACTGCACTGGAAGCACATCCAAGGACCCCTCACTGGACTGGACCAAGTCAGCCAACCATGGCATGGACTGAGAAGAAGCCTGTCAAGGATTGAAAATGTAAAAGGACCTACGCTGACATTACAACAGCAACATGAATAAATTCATATTTTCTGCCAAGCCAGGCCCCATCCATCCAATTGGGCTGGATGTGAGAGGTGGGGTACACCCTGGACAGTTTGCAGGGCTAACACAAAGAGACAGAAACCATTTACACTCACATTCACACCTACGGACAATTTAGAATCACCAATTAATGTAACATGCATGTCTTTGGACTGTGGGAGGAAGCTGGAGTACCTGGAGAGAATCCACACAGGCACGAGGAGAACATGCCAACTCCACTCAGAAAGGCCGCAGGCGGCTAGAGGATTTGAACCCAGAGGGGAAGTTGCCAACCACCACACCACTGTGCTGAAGTTTACAGCACCTGGTATTCCCAGATGGTCTCCCATTCAAGTACAAACCAGGCCCAACCCTGCTTAGCTCCTGAGATCAGATGAGATTGGGCGTGCTCAGCGTGGTATGGCTGTAAACCCCAAGCCAGGCTAATATAACTAATATACACATCATATGATTGTTAGGGCATAATCTGTGTTATGAAGACAGTTTTTGAGTGAGTTAGAGACAGCCTGTTGCACCCTTTGGGGAGAGCCAAACATCTTGCCATTTTTTAAGACTCTTTTGTTTCCCCCCTTAAACCCACAAAGTCATTTCTGCTGCAAGAGTCTCTCAATTAAAACAATAAAAAAGATATAATTTAAGGATACTGCAAAGTAGTTTGTTATCAAGGCAGTTTTTGCCTTATCAATAACCACCTATGACAATCAATCTGGCATGACTCAGACAGAAGTCATGTTCACACATGAGGAGTCGTATTAAAGTTTTGGGTTTTCACATTATGTCATTTCATTTTGATAAAATAGCCACAAGTAACATTAGCTAATGTAATGTTAATTGCAGACAAAAAAATTGGATATTCTTAAAGACATTAGGTAAGAACTCAAGTAAACAAAATATATAACAGTGGTCAGGTCATCCTGGAAATTTTAAAGCAGAAATGTAATATCTTTAACCTGGTCACTGTTTGGCAATGACTGGAGATGAGTCTGAAAAAAGGTGAGCAGCAACAGACCTAATTAACTGATTAATAACATAAACGGTTTTCGATACCACAGCTTAACTGCTGGGACTACAATAGAAAACTGACAATTCAGGAAAATAAAGTTTTATTTTGAGGAGACGGGGAGTGCAGAGTTTGGGACACTTGTGCTATTACCTGTCTCTGGATGATGTTGAGAAGAAAGTCAGGGTTGCGGCTGCGGCAGAGGAGATGACCAAGACGCAGAGACTGGTTGAGACTTTTCACCTGCTCCTGGACCTGAGGAGGAGGTCTACGAGGAGGTCCCCTAAACACAAAAATAAACAACAGCTATGACTCTGACTTCCCATTAAATAAAAGCTAAAAACATTTATTATGACTGCAAAGACTGTAACAACTGTTAGTAGAATTATACAGGACTTCTCGCTGACAATAAAACTGGCTTGTCTGTGGAATAAAAACATAGGGTTGTCTAGGTCAGCTGTTGCCCTTCTGAGAATACCAAACTGTGGGATTATTATTATCATGTATAGTTTGAGTCTAAAATCAACACTACTTACTTTGAATAACTTATTCAGCTTATAACTAAGGTACATATTTAGAGGTTTTTACCAATTGAGGCTTCTTTCTAAGGTCAAGCCCCTTTTATCTTTTAATAACTTTGAGAAAGTTATACATGCTTTAATTACAACTTGACTTGACTACTGTAATGCCCTTTATGTTGGTGTAAATCAGGCCTCTCTTTCACACCTTCAGCTGGTCCAAAATGCTGCTGCTCGCCTTCTTACCAGAACCCGTAAGATGGAGCACATCTCCCCTGTTCTGGCCTCCCTTCACTAGCTTCCTGCACGTTTTAGGATTGAGTTTAAGGTTTTATTGTACATTTTTAAATCCCTTAATGGGTTGGCTCCATCTTATCTTGATGATCTCTTAACACCTTATGTTAAGGACAAGACTTAAGAACAGAGGGGATCGAGCGTTCTCTGCCATAACCCCTAAACTGTAGAATGAGTTACCTCCCCATATTAGGCTGGCCCCCACCCTGCACATTTTTAAAGTACGCCTTAAAACTAATTTTTATTCTATGGCTTTCAACCCGGAGTGTGAGCTTAGGTATTCAGGCTGTTGTATTATTGCTTATATTTTTGTAATTCCTTGGATGTGTTTGTTTATTTGTGTGGGTGTGTGTCAGTGTTAATTTCGTTGACGAATAATTTTCATCACAGTTTTTGTCAGCGACCTTTTTTGTCTGACGAAAACAAGATGATAACTAAATAAAAATGAATGCGCGAGGACAAAAACTATGACCAAATGTATTGACACTTTCATCAACAAATAAAAACTAGATCAAAATGTTCTGGAGAGACGAGATCCAATCAGAAGTAATTAAGTTGTGTAGAAAGGCGGGACGAGTTTGGAAGTGATCCAATCAGAAGTAATCTCCGTGTGCAGTAAACTTAGAGAACAATTTGATCTGCCCCCGACAAACAGGGTGGAGGGGAGGGAACTCCCATGCTCCCTCTTTCTCATGAAAACGTGACAAAATGTCAATGCATGGGAAGAAGAGAAGAGTAGACATTTGGACACATTTCACATTTGATGTGAAGGAAAATAAGATGCTTTGTGAACGGTGTGGAGCAACTGTCACTGGTAATA
>VUQS01076436.1:9220-40853 GCA_015108495.1 Heterochromis multidens
GTTACAGCAACGCGGCACAAACAATGTGAAATTACTGGCACCAAACAAGGACTGATATGATAGCAGAGCAGGAAAAGGATGGGGACATTTTATATTAATGTTAGCCATTACAAAGTACAGCAATGTTTACATTCATTATATTCCCCTGTTCCCTTTGAAACTAATCTTTGTCTCCCTTCCATGAATCAGGAAATCTGTCAGGGAGGTTGTGTAATACAAGCATCCATGACAGAGAGTGTATGTGAAAGACAGAGAGAAAGACAGTGAAAGTGAATGAATGTGTGTGTTTGGGGGCAAGTTACAGGAAATGAAAGTGATACAGGGTGTGTATTAATTTCACATATAAAGAAGGAAAATATAGAAAAGTTTTCCTTGTCCTACATGAATAATTGATTGTCTTCCTACAGTACATGATAGGGATATACATAAGCTATGAGTGTGTGGTGAGTGTGTCTCTGTGCACACTTTGCAGCTAGAAGCTAATATTACAAATACAGGTCTACAGGAGCATTGACTTAGAAAGCTCAGAATGAAACGACCTTTGACCTTTCATCAAAAGCACTAAAATGCAAGAATTTTAAACAGATTTTAACACCATCCACTTATAGTCAACCAGTAATGTATTGTGACACAGTGGCTTGGTCATGTGCATTACAGACTGTAAGGTGATACTGCAAGAAGATGATTATTACAGTATAGATAGTGTATGAATGCCTATGCTCCAATCTCAGTGTGTAATGTGATATCAAATATGTATGGGAGATGTGAGTCGGCTGACTTTCCTCAGAAGTCTTTGTAGGACTTTTACAGTTATATTTAATGTGATCAGTTTTATTGTTTGTAATTAATAGAATTAATAATGGCTAGAAATGATTACTGATGCTGTGTAGGTCAATGAAAAGCCATTAAAACTAGCTTTTTTTATTGGTGTGGTTTTTCATATCAGTGCAGTTCTGAATGTTTGGAAAACCACAAATAAACACAGCTGTTCGTCACTCTGAAAGAAGCCAGCAGGAGGTAATGAGAGGCGATGAATGTGATGCTGAAAGCCCAGACTTTGTTCTTAGTATGGTTTATAACTTATCTGTAATGATCTATTAACTTCCAGTGAAGCTTTTACAATTTATAAATCTTTGCAAAAAGTGACTTATTAAAAGATGCACATAAAACATGGAGCATGGATACTTTTTCTCATTATCCCAGTTTGACTGCCGATGATCCCCTGAAGTCCAATTTATGTTGTACTGTGTGCTCCTTCTAAAAAGAAATCTAGAAAAGAAAAATGTACTTAAAGAGGAAAAAAAACTGTTATTCACTGCACCGCTGGTCTCAATCAGTATCAAATGACCACTGCGACCAATATTAATCACTGTATTGAGCAAAACATATTAATGTTAAGTTTAGGAAAAATACTGACTTCCCTGTGAGCCAGAGACTATTACAAATCACGGTGCGACTTTCTGTACTGAAAGCTGCATTAATTCCCATGCTAAAACTCATAATATTGCAATCTTAGTCATCCAGTCTGAGCACATACAGGTCCATGGACAAATAAAAAGCAATCAACAACCTCCAGCTCACAAATGTGGTGACTCATATACATGCGTGAAGGGAACATTATTGAAAGTGCTCGGGGTTCATGACTGATGGGATGCAAGAGTGTACATGTGTTTGCATGAGCTTGCCTGCGTGCATGTACATATGCATATTTTTTATGTGCACTTGTTACAGTTTGCCTGTGATCGATGGCAACTCAGTGTTTAATATACAGTAACAGTAAAACTTGCTTCTGTATTATGAATGACTGTTTGATTGATAGACGACCCTAAAACCAGGCCCATTAAGCTCTATTAGTGAGTGTAGGTCATTGTAATGTGGTATACAAATGAGAACATGTTCCTGTAATGTAGCATGACTGACAGAGGGCAATATAAGCACAGCATGGTATATTAAAAGGAAGTACATTCCTGATAATCCATGTTCTTTCGTCTTTATTATTCCTTTCCTTTCCTTTATGCTGTACAATGGAGGTACAGAGCACAATAATTATAACTGTTGGCAGAAATGATGGAATCACCACACTTACATGGATATGGAAACTCCTTGCAATTTGCATTTCTTAAACAAAAACTTGCACAACTTTAAATATGCAAAATAGTTTGCAGTTAAAAGAAAGTGTTTGAGGACCTTAACAAGCTGCTGACCCCAACAAGAGAGCTGTCTACTCAAACAATGGAAAGGATTATACAGCTCCTTCAAGAAGGAGTGTGGTAAGAGATGTTGGTTGTTCCCAGTCAGCTGTGCATAAAACCTGTAGCAAGTACAGACAAAATGGGAAGGTTATAAAAGGAATACATACAAGGAGACCACAAAAGACAGAAAACTCAAAGCAATATGTCTGGAAAACAGAAAATGCAAAACAAAACAACTGAAAAACAAACTGGCAGAAACAGGAGTTAATGCATGTGATAAAACTGTGAGAAAGCAGCTGAGTGAAATGGGATTTCACACAGAAAAGCCAAAGGAAAACCATCACTAACACAGAAAACTTGTTTACAGAGGGCTAAAGAGAAGCATTCTAATACTCATTTATGACATAGAGTTGCATGTCAGGTGATTTGTTTATTCGGAAGAAAGTTAAAAAAAAAAGTTGAATGAACTTCATCAAAGTGTGGTGATTCCATAATTTTTACCAAGCATTGTGTTAAATTCACTGACAACTCTCGCAGGCAAATCAAATTTGTTTCTAAAATCCAATCTTTACAACAGACTCTCAGCACTCTTATTTTCAAGTGATCAAATCAGATGTGTGAGTCCTCCTGAGTGTTAAAACATCTTAAGGGATTTGATTTGCCTAGAAAACCTTGAGGAATAGTCTATTAATTTGATTTCTCCTTTTAATTAAAAGCAGCTGGTTAGAAGTGACAACATATTTATTTGCAAACAGAAATGATGGACATAACATACATATATATATATCCAGTAGAGCTGCCTTAATTCTTTGTGGTATAGATTCAACAGTGTGCTGGAAACATTCCTCAGAGGTTTTGGTCCATAGTTGCTGCAGATTTGTCCGCTGCACATCCATGATGTGAATCTCCTGTTGCACCAAGTAAAATATCTCCCACATTAAATGACAATCTATCTATCTATCTATCTATCTATCTATCTATCTATCTATCTATCTATCTATCTATCTATCTACCTATCTAAAAATTAAGACTAAAGTGAGGTAGTATTATTAAAAGTCTTTTTTAAAGTTTTTTCATCACCCTTCAACACTTCTTTGTGTTGTTGCAATATATTGCCAGCAGGATCACTGAAGCTGACGTATCAAGGTCGTCAACTAGCTAATTAAAAACAAATCTGCTGAAATTTAGAAAGGAAATTCAATGATGTGAATAACTGCATATATGGAAATCTGAGAAATGTAATTTTATTATTTTTTTCTAACCAGATTTGACATGCAGCCAGCAAAATAAAGCATCTTGTTCTACAACCAAGAACTCTGCTGCCCAGGATTTCCAGGTCCATGTTTTGCAATGTGTTCATTCTGAGCCGAAGCTAAGCTGGCAGCATACATCAGCAGGTGGTTCAGAGCTAAGCCGGGAGCAAACAGGAAATGTAGGAAGAGAAAAGAAGGTGTAGGATTTGAGAAGAGGCAAGTGTCAGGATGAAGACTGAGGAGAGAGAAAAAAGACTGCAGGTAAGAGCTGGGGGTGTGGAGGACAGAGGAAGTGAAGGATAGAGGAGGACAGGGGCAGAGGGGGCTCTTTCACAGGTCATGTATAGTTAATGAGAAGTTCTTCACTGTTCAGATCCTGTTTCGCTGCAGAACAGCACAAAAAGCAGCCTAGATGGAGAGACCAATGGACACATAGATGTGATGGGAGGTGCTCCCTGGGAAACCATTCAATTTGACCCCGGAAGTCAGCGGTTTTTGAGTGTAATTTCACCCTATTCTTGCAGAGAAACCCTTGAAAAAAATTACTTTCCAACAATAGCAGAGAAAATGGAGGCCAACATGGATTCTAAACACTGTGCAGACGCCATGTGAGGGATTTTATTTCAAAATACCATCTATCTGTTTCAGGAACTGCTGTAACCTCTTCAATATTTTTGAATGTATTTCAGGTATCAGATGTCAAATCTAAATACTGTGGACTACAAAAATAATAATTTCACCTTCAATAATACCATTAGGAGCTCTATTTTGATATGATCGATCGTTCTATAGGACCAACAGTTTTCAAAAATATCTCATTTTGAAACTTGACTCGTTTGTTTTACTGCAAACAGGGTATATTTTATTTAAATTTCTGGGCTTGGGTTTGTAAAACCTACAAAAAGAAGCTTGCGTTTTCACTACAATCCCTGCAGTCGATCACACGGTAATTGCATATTTATGAACTATAAGGCATCAGAAAACAGATGGTAAATAGATAAATTGAGATAAAATCAGGAATTCTCTTCGCCTCAAAAAGCATATATTTAAAAAAAAAAAAGCAACATAAAAAAGGTTAATGTTTCCGTCATCCTGATCCTGATCAACATAAAATTAATTAGTCTGATTTTGAAACACGTTTCTTGGGAATTTGCAGAATAAAGCCTTAAGACTTCCACATTACCTTGACGGCCACCAGTATCTTCTCCTGGTCAGGTGAGAGGTTATAACACTCAGCCAGGAAGACTTTTCCAAAGGCTCCCTCTCCCAGCTCTCTCTTCAGCACAATGTTATGTCTTTTAATATGCTGGACAACTGTAGAATGAGAAAATGAAGAGGAAAACACTTTAATTTAGAAACACTGCAGATCAAATGAAGTTACAAACACATACATTTAAAGGGGAGGCATCATCCTTTTCCTTCATTTCTTTTCTATTGCACTAAATGCGCAGTTTTAGGAAGTTTTTCTAATCTTAGCTCTGTACAATTCCTAATCTCAGGCACACAGCCCACCAACCTACTGTTCAAACCTTCTGTTTGTGAGGGGCAGCCAATAAGAAGAAAGCTGGCTTAATGGGAGGGGAAAAACAAGCCAAAAACACTTGTTTAGCCCAGAATAAGATAAATTGTAAATCAAGCAGAAGTACACAAATAAAAATATGGAGCTGGAAGTCAGCATGATGGCAAATAGGATTGTTACTTTGATCGTACGCCATTTCTGCTTTAATGACTTCAGCTCATGCAGTCAGTGGTGGTGGTATCTGTCTTGTGGTGTTTGATTTCACCCAAAGAAGACAAAACTACAATGTAAGATATCTGATTTTGCATAAAAAGAAGACATTTTAATGTTGGTTTGGTACCATGTTGTAATACAACATCTTTATAGTGCAATTTTGTACTATGAAAAAAAGGATAGCTCACATTTCTTATTCTTGCTTTGTCATTAATGGAATTAAACACCTTATTAGACATAAACAATTAGCTCTGTAGTTCTATACGTTATATGATAACATGGCTTTAATATTTCTTTGCCTCCTTGGATAACAATAGAAACCTAGTATAGTTGTACATGAGAGAGGTATATTTGCAGCGTACCCACTATGAGCTGCTGCAGTGCAGGACAAAAGTATCACCCAAACATTTTCTCCTATCACGCATGAAGACACATGGTAATAAATCCACGCAGTGTAGTTGTAATAAACCTCCCTTCGTTTAAATTGCATTTTCTCCTACACATTGCAGTAATGTCTGTTAATGAGCAAAACTACAGAGTGCATAGCACACAGCCTTGATGAGGCATGAGGTCTGTAATATAAAGTGTGTCTTTTCTTCACTTATTAGTCTGTAATTACACTGTAAGAGAAATGTTCTCGTCACCGACTTTCTTTCAGCACTATTACCCAGTAAGTACCCAATATTTACAAGAATAATTTAATCTATTTTTACTCTTCTCTAAAATGCCCAGTTGTTACTCACTTATTTTCTGCACCCTTGTGTTTGTTCATATACTGAAGTATCAGTTGAAACTTGTCAGTGTTTTTTTTTAAAATAACCTTTACTCATACAACAATTTACCCCTGTTAATCTGAAGCTGCGGATTTTCCTCCTTTTTTGAACAAAAAGCTCAGCTGCAGGGCACGCTAATCCCGTGTCTTTCTAAAGGGAAAAGGATGTTAAAATAAATGGTTTCTGTCACTCACAAGCCACATACAGATAGAGTCCTCTTCCTTTTCATAAAAAAAAGGCTGATAGTGTATTTACTGTATATCTGGGGATATTTTTCCGTTGTATATGTATTTTATGTCTTTATTTATGCACCATATAAAAGCAAATTCCTTCTTTTTGTCATCTGCAATTCCAACACAGTTTTTACAGTAATGTAAATTTGAAAAACATGTCTCTCTGCTTGTTTCATGTATCTAACCTCTTCCTGCCTTCTGCTCATCCACAGTTGGATCAGAGTCGACAACTCTGCTCTCTGTTGCTAAGTAACTCGTGAATCCACACCAGCTGATTTCTCAAAAAATTTGGCATCTCACCGGTTATGATACAAGGTTTTATCCTGCAGAATGATTAACAGCCTGGTGCCCTTACAATAACCTAGTTAAGCCCTGTCTTTTGATTGCGAGCCAAATGTGCAACTGTCTGCATGCAAAGAAACACATTATCCTGTAATACCTGTGTTTGTTTAGGTCTTGAATTAAAACGCACACATGCACACACGCTTTCAGACATGCACACACACCAAGAGCTGAGATTTATGTGTGATGCGATTAAGAGGTGCATTTGAAGAAAAGCTGTCCACTCAGAATATCACATTAAAGCTCAGCTAGACTCTCTGAAGAAGCTGCATCGATCTACACTGTAAGCTACTGAGGTCCACCCTAACCCAATACTGTACCAACAGACAGAGGGAGAAAAGAGAAACACACAGCTGGTCTACATCAGATATTCAAAAGCATCTAATACCAGGTCAAGACCACACAATATTTTTGTGTTGTTTAAGGTGATTATTACTGGTCAATGTCACAAACACATAATAAAAAGGCAAAAAATATCCCAACATGCTGGTCTTTCTGTTGATTTTGATACCATCTGGAAAGCTTCTGACTGGAAACAACTTCATTTTTCAATGACAATGATCCCAAACACACTGCCAATGCAGTAAAAGCATACCTGGATAGAAAAACACACAATGGAGCACTATCAGTCATGGAGCCAGAGCCTGGACCTCAACATTATTGAAGCAGTGTAGAATCATCTTGACAGAGAACAGAACAAAAGGCAGCCAACATCCAAAGAAGAGCTTTGAATGTCCTTCAAGAAGCCTGGAGAACTATTCCTGAAGACTACTTAAAGAAATGACAAGAAAGCTGCCTAAGAGAGTTCAGACTGTGCTGAAGGATAAAGATGGCCAACAAATATTGAATTTCAAGCTTGTTAGAATTGTACAAACTCTGTTTTTGTCTCACAATACTGTATTTCCATGTATATTTGCACGTTTAATAAATTGTTGCACCTATTTTCTTAGCGAGGTATAAAGAAAAGGGTGGCTCAAGACTTCTGCACAGTACTGTATGTCTACATGCCACTAATTTGCTGTTTCAAATACATTTTGGGATAACAAAGGAACTATGATTTGTAGTAAAAAATGTTTAATGTAACATTTTTTGTTCTATACAAGAATTGTACCCTAAATCTTACCCAGGTAAAATAGACTCCAGTCTCCTCATGTCCCTGAACTGGATATGCAGTTAAGAAAATGAATGAGTGGAAGGACTAAAGACTTTCTTCCTCGTGTTGTGTGGTTAGCCAGTACTGTGGTCATGTTTGGTGAAAGATTTTAGTTTTAGAATAAATTAAACAAGTCATGCACTGTGCTGCAGTCACAGTTCACCTTTTAATATTTTACTCAGATGACCAAGCTGTTGCAACATGTGTGTATTATAATCCACCAGCAGATATTTTAGTATGATTTGATCAAATAAGTTGTCCCATAAGCATCTGCATATATGTTTAGGATATTTTTCTTTTACATTTTGGTGAAACACATTTGTTAAAAAGTGAGAAAATTTGTCAACATGTCACTACGGTTCTTTTCGCTGTTGCAAATCAATGGCATGTATATATAACATCTAAAGGTGAGTACATAATCCCGAGGTATCCATGTGAGTAAAAGTCAAGAGTGTTTATAAATTACATTATCATCAATTAATTATTTTATCATCTATTTCTCCTAGAATTGAGTCTTCATCTTTAAAAAAACAGCATGTCACAGATCACCACAATTCCCTGTGCAACAACAGCACACAATAAACCCACATCCCCACAAGAAAGCTACCCACCATTTAACCAGCTAATTACCTCACCACACCATTTTCCTACTGCAGTTGTATAATAAGCATTCATCCATGAAAATGCCTTGCACCACTTCTCCTTAATTAACATCCTCAAATAGCAAATAAATTGATGTTTGCAGACCAATGCTTCCCGTACCGCTTTTTTTCCCTTTTTTTCCCCATCTTTGGCAGGAAGATGGTTGTTCTCACGACATTTCCTGCAGTTTTCATTATGTGTTTTTTGGTTAGATTTCCAGTGTTGTTGCATCTATGTTGCATGTGTTCAAGAATTAGCATTTATTGTCTATCAAGAGTGTAAAAGAATAAGTCATTTTATTTCTAATGGCTGTATTTCAGTCATGAAATAATTGTGCTTTGCAGCTGCCTTCCTTTTACCAAGTTTACAATCTGTCTTCCACCTCGCTTTCATTGTTACACTGTGTCTCTACGTGCCGTGCGACATATCAAACCCCTTCTCCTCAATCAGTATCCTTAATTAAGATCTACTAAAATATAATTCCCCATTTACCAGACTTAACACACTTACTCTCTGATGTTTTTCCTAATTAGTACCCGTTTTCCATGCTTATCGTATTCACTCATTTTCCCTCATTTGCATCCCTCCATCTATTCTCATTATCTTTCTCTCACTTTCCTTATTTAGCGTCCCTCTGTTTTGCCATTTATCTCTCCCTGTTGCCGTTTTTAATCAGTTTTTAATCAGCATCCTCTAAATATTAACATCCAGGCACAGGTTCTTCCCCCATTCTGTTGCCCCATTAGTCTTTTTCCATGAATTGTTTATGACAGGGCTTACAATATTAACATCAAGACGAATAATATTTCCCATCGACCCCCTCATCTTCCACTTTTTTGCCATCCTTTCTTAATTTTTCCACCACTCTCTCCACATCATTTAGAGCCCTCTCTCACACCTATCCTTCATCAGCATCTTATGAACTCCCAAATAAATTAATGTCTCGGGACATAATTATTCTCCGTTTGCCATCTGTTTCTTATTCCGTTCCTCTTCCTCTCATCTGCCCAAATTCTTTCCATTGCGCTGAATGCAGACATAAAACAGCTTGAACAGCTTGGAAAATCTGACTTCGGTACTTTGAACCGAGCAATGCGATAGGTCGAAGACACAGTCATTTTTGACAGATGCTTTGAGAAGAGGACAACCAGAAACGTCAAACATTCTTCAAGTTCGGCACACAAATAATGTTGTGACACTGACTTTTCCTGTTGTTCCGCTATACCTCCTGACTCTGTGCCCTCCTATCAGCAAGCGTAGCTAATTGTGACCTAAATTTTATGTGTAAGCCTGTGTGTGTGTGTGTGTGTGTGCACATATGTGTGTTTTTGTGTAAATGGGTGTCTTCAAATACAGTCAGCACGTGTTGACTTATGAATAACATTTTCCAGAGTGTTTTAAATCCCCATTCCCTAGATACAAAAAAATACAAACCCCAAAAGACCTACTCATAGAAGCAGTGGAAGAATTGAGAGGTACTGAACACAAAGCCAAGAGGATGATGTAACAAAAATGATGAAAGAAAAATCACTTTTTCAAGACTTGATATCAAGTCCTCTATAATCTCCATTTGAGTTTAAACACTACAATGAAAAACTTAGACACTTTTGGTATTCATAATTTTACTATTATGACCCATTATATTTAAATTGGAGTCTTTTGAGGAATAGTTTGATATTTTAGGAAACATTATTATTCACTTCTATCCCATAGTAAGCTGGAAAGATTCATATCACTCTTATATCAAGGTAAATATATAATCAGAGCCAGCACTCAGTTAGCTTAGCACAAAGACTAAGAGGGGGAAACAACTAGTCTCCAGTCCTCTGCCTGGAATGAGTCATTTACATTTTGGTTTTTGTATTAATGGACATTATTGAGTTTTGAAGGTGGTGGTGGGCACATGTTTCAGCCATGGTTCTGGGGTTTTGTGGTGTTTTGGGGTTTTGTATTCTTTGCTAATATGAATTTGGGGTCTCTGTTTGGTTCTTATTTGTTGATCTAGCATTGGTATTATATTCATGGTTTTTAGAGTCATAGTTTATTATTATATTTTTGCATTCTGATTCTTGCTTTAATTTCATTGCCATTCCAGTGATGAGTTTTATTTTTGTGATTTTGAGTCTCGGTTCTTGTAAAATTAGTGAGTTATGTGTAAATTAGCCTCCATTGTTACCTTCCCTGGTTTTCTTTGAAGGTTAAGTTTCCTTGATTGTCTTTTGTCAGATTTAGTTCTTTCCCCTCTGATTTGCCAGTATTGTTATACGTAGTCAGTCTGTTATCTACAGAACCTTGTTTCCGCCACGGAAAAAAAAAAAAAATTGCCAGGCAGAGCTAAGTCAAAATTTTGAAAATTTCGGCTTAGCGCTGCCTGGCAATTTTTTTAATAACTCAAAATTTCAAGTTATTTTCTTCTTCTAATAATAATAATAAAAATAATACAAAATTTTGACTTATGGGCAGATATGTTTTTTTATTGTCCAGTGGGAGAAACAAGCTCCCACAGTTACCTCTGAATACGCTAGTAGTTTTCTTTCCTGTTTCAGTGTCTCCTTCTTTTTGTATTGTTGTTATTGTTCATTTCCTGCTTTATTTTGATAGTTACTTTTCTCTTGTGGCTTGCTTTGGTTTTCCTTCCTCCCTGTCTAACTGTCCTCACCTGTATTGATTACATGCACCCAAACATCCCTCAGTGTATAAACAGCCATGTCTTCCTCTTAGTCTTTGTTACAGCATTTGTTACATTCTCATCTGTAATCTCCATTTTTTCTTCTCCCTGCTTGAATTGTGTTTATTTTTGGATTATTTATCAATTATTAAAGCTCACCTTCAGCTTATATATTCTACATCCTGGGTCCTGCGTATGGGTGCTCAGCATACAGTGACAGTTTTTTGCAGCCAGGCTAGTTGTTTCCTATTTTTGAAGCTAACTGCCTGCTCGCACCACCTTCATATTTATCATCAATCTTTAATATGTGGCGGTATGGCTCTGTTCTAGGATTCCCTGCCTTTCCAAGTGTATACATTTGGGGAAACAACTAGAAGCACTAGCAATCCGTTGATTTGGCTGATTTGCTGAGCTCTGGCTCCTGGCCTGCCTCAACTAATGTTCAATTTTTTCTGAAATTTCAAACCATTTTTGCTGCCATGGTCCAGAGTGTACCTCTCTCTCATTCTTTGTGTATCTTGTAGCCTCCCCTGTTTGTTCTCTCTCTTAGTCTTGGCTTGGCTCTGCACCCTATTCCCACTTCTTGCCTCAGTTGCACCTGTGATCCACTCTCAAATCAAGCCCTGCAGGCCATATGCCTGACTCTATGCTCCATTCCCTGCCAGATTTTTGCCACCCTGGTAGTAACACATTGGACATGTCTAGTTTTTGTATTCTCTCAATCTTGTTTGAAACCATGTTTAACTGTATGCCCCCTGTGTCTCAGGTTCACTGCCAGTTTGCCTTGCTCCGCTTGATCTGCCACAACATGTCAGCCTGCCACTCGTCAGTCAAGCCAACTCAACAGCTCGTTGCCACCTTCAACAAACTCCGGCCTGGCTCTCAACCATTCAGCTCTGGTCTTCAGTAAAACAATCTTGTGCATGGTTTTCTGCCTGGCCTGATTTCTGTCTTATTGGTCCAAAGGAATTAATTACACTTAGCAAAGGGTTTTCCCGATAGATTAGAATTTCCAAATTATATCCAGAGAAGTTTAGTGGAAATATATGTGTAATATGATAGTAAATGTAGGGAGAATATTCTTACATATTCCTAACCTCAGTATTATTTTAGTTTTAAATCCAGGTTTATGTACATATGAGAGATTAGGAAAACATAAACACAACAGTTACCACCTTTTCAAATCCATGTGCTTTACTGAAGCTCCTCTGTAATGTTTGTGACATGCTTTCCAACAATGCTAACTCTTCTAATATCATTATTTTTAATGAGGTGCTCACTTAAAAAGACAGTTGCACAACCGAAGCTTTGCAGCACACTAACATTTCCCATAATTACATGTGGATGCATCATCTCAGCAGAGTAATTGTTGCTTTATTGCTGCTCGAAAGAGGCCTGTGCGATCATTTAAGCAGAGACGTGTACCTGCTACTGATTCCTCCTGCATTCAATATTACAGGACACAAGCTGGTTAAGACCTCTGTTTAAAAAGAGTTCAGTTCCTGGCATTCAACCATGTGCCACTTTGCCAAACTGTCTCCATCAAAGGCTATTGTACCGGTCTGAAAAGGCAGAGTGCCAAATAATCGGTCAGATACTTTCAGTATTTATGCAGCCTGTCTGTGAGTCAAAGACACACACTGTGTAATAGTTGTAATGGCTGTAATATATTAAAAATACACATGCAGGCACATGCATATACACCGCAGTATGTTATTGACTTTCATTGATCCTGAGCGCTTTCATTCTTCGTCATTTGGCTGTAAATCCCGGTCAGTCTTTTAGTTATAATGCGGGACTGAAGAGGTCGACCTCCAGTCCCCCATTATTATACAACCTAAACCTTGCTCTCAACAAAATGAGCACACACACACATATGTGGGTCCATAATTTACTGCAACACAAGGCCAAAGCCTGGAGAAGCTTTTATAACTTGCCAATAATCATAATGTCATGTTGATGGACCAGGTCAATATCCTCGTGCATTTTCTGTCTGCCTATTTGTCTGTGGCTCTCTTTCTCTCTCCTTCTGTTCTTGTCCTAGCTTCTATTTCATGTTTGTCACTTTCTCCTTCTCACTTTGTTTGATCAGAATTTTGCTTGTACCTTTACCTCACTTTGCTCAATTTGTGTGTTATCTGATTGGATAAATTGGGGATTATCACATTCAGAAAAATTTAAATCAGCTACTAGTGGCTCATGCACTCTAGCATGATTTGGTTCCTTTAGCTCTGGCATGTGTATGAGGCATCCATGGAAGTCTTGAATTTATGAATGGATGTGTGCCTAATGTATGCTGGAGAAAAGTCATACACAAACATGCATATAATTAGACTTTTTATTTTCCCACTTTCCCCTCAGATCTTACAGCTTATCAGCAGCAGCTCCAAGGTCACTGACATGACAGCAAGGAAAAATGTATACAGTAGTTTGTAATCAACTGATAAATGTTTAATTCTAAATCAGAGTTAAATTGGCTCCATGTTAAAGATAAGTGAGATTTTTTTTCTACTTACATGTGTCAGTCTTGAGCAGGCTGTTTGTGCTTCTGAAGTATTGAGGATTTTCTATCACTGGGATCTTGGTCATGCCGATGATTACCGCATCAGGGCCCATCTCCGAGGATGAAGGAGTGTTGCTGCCATTGGAGACGTGGTGAAGAGGAGAGGCCGAGTCATCGTCATTGCTGATCACCGAAGATGGTCCTAAGTAGCAGAGAAATGGGGATAAGCGGCGTTTGAAAAACATTTCAGCTATGTGAACAGTATGAGGATGCAAGAGGAGTAATTAAAGCTGTTACTGGCAGGCAGTGAGGAGAGACACCACAGAGACACCCAAAACCCTCCTAACATTGGAACTCTAGCAAGCTCTCTTTTTCTGTTTTTCATACAGCTATTTTTTGTTGGACAAGCAACATGAATGGCTTCAAGAAAAGATTGCCTCAGAGTGTGCACTATTATCCCCATTTGAACCATTATCAAGTCTAAGCCCTTACTTTGGCCGAAGCCTTTTTTCCTTGTGTCTGACTTTTCTGGCTGAACAGCAATAAAGAAGCTTGCCCTCAGATGTGATTACACGACACATCATTGCAGCTCCTTTGTTTCAAGCATACCTCTGCCTGTGATTACAGAGCTATTCACAACTCTAGTTCAGGCTGACTTCAGCACAAATTCAACAAATGCTCCACTGATACAAACAGAAGGCTCCAGCGAAAAAGGTGAATCAGACTCAACATTTGTAACATTCCCTAAGTGGGGAGCTGTGTTAGCCAGTCACGTAACTGCATATGTATCACTGAGTCCCCACTGATTGAATTTCAGACAGCCTTCTCCCTGTAACAGAGCTCCTCAGGGGGAAAAAAAAGCCTGTTTACTGCATCTCCTGCCATGACACTGACGCAAGTAAGCAATGTCAGGACTAACCTGCCACACCCGACAATTTTTTGCCAGGTAGGAAGAGGATGGAGGTACACATGGCAGACCTCATGAGCTCCTCTGCAAGCAACGGGCCTTTTAATCTTAATGTGCAACAGAACTGTACGAGGTTAAAAGACAAGAATGAGCATGCTAGGAAATATGGATGAGGAGCAGAAGTAGCAGCTCCTGTAGAGTTAACTTGGGTCATTTTTGCCTGAATGAAAACAAATTTGCAAATTTCTGCATGTGGAAAATGAGTGACTTAGCCTGTAAGTGCCCCATTAGGGGGGCAAAATGGGAGAATACCATTAGATACTTCATCAGCAGTAGTTGTTTTCTTTTTGTCTGTTTGAAAGCTGTTATTTTTTAGGCAAGGTTCTGCAGCATTTAATGATGAAGTCAAGGAAAGATGTCTAATATAAAGTGTATTCCTCCAGAGCAGGAAGGTAACTGAGGGAATTAATGTACAATTAATGTACGCCTTATAAGAAGTAGCAATCTTGGAGCCTGGTGCAGTTAAAAAAAAAAAAAAAAGTGGAAAATCCAGACACAGAGATGGTACTGTTATCTCATTAAAATATAAGTCTCAGGAGAATAAGCTTCTTCTTTCACACAACTCACATTTTTGAAAAGCAAAAGATGCAGCATTAACATGAATTAACTGAAAACAAAGCAGAGGTGGGGTGGCATGAGTCAGACACTGAGCCCAACCCTTTCACAGGAAAATGGTTTGTTTTGGCAGCAGAATGGAGGCGTTATTAGTTTCTAATTAGGGCCGTGAAAATAGTCCAGGAGGTTTGTCTGTGACAGTAAACCCTCATCACATTGCTGCTAATTTTCTATACCCATACACTGAGTGCCAAAGCAAACAATATCTTCTTATTTTCTTCCCAGACAGACTGTAGCACTAAATAGCAGCTACATTTGCAAGTGCCTACAGGTACACACTGATGTTCACTCTCTGTTTTTTCCCCTCACCTTTAACCCCTCTATCTTCACCCTCACCTCTCACTGCAGTGCTTAATATTTACAATCAATATATGTACATATGACCATACAGTATAAACACAGCCGCCACTGTATTAAGTACATCTGTGAAATCAAACGCAATCCATCACAACAGCTCTGCTAAGCTCTGTGAAACAAGAAGATGATTCCACTTGTTGTGGTGTACTGACCTGAACAATATGTAAAAAGTTATTAAAATTTAGCTCACCCCTTTAACATACAGTACATGGGGGAAAGTTTATTATTTGACAGGGCTGTGTACTTGGCTTGCATTTGATTTCACAGGTGTACCTAATAAAGTGGCTAGTGAGTGTGTACTGGTCACTGTGATTGTTCATCCTGGTGAAACCAACAATGCAGCGGTTACTTCAGTTCAGTTTCAATTCAAGTAACAGGTCTTTGTCATGTCTTTGTTCTGTGTTAATTTTTGCTCTAAAGTTTATCTGACGATAATGTGTGTTTTCAGCAGAATGAGTTACAAAATGCTCCCCTTGTACTGCTATTCTTCTATGCAGCTCAGTCA
This sequence comes from Heterochromis multidens, assembly GCA_015108495.1. Classification (NCBI taxonomy): domain Eukaryota; kingdom Metazoa; phylum Chordata; class Actinopteri; order Cichliformes; family Cichlidae; genus Heterochromis; species Heterochromis multidens. The sequence goes on from VUQS01076436.1 coordinate 25,156, forward strand.
GCTGTGAAAACAGTCTCCAAATTTCGTGCTAAAACAACTGTAATTTTGTAAGAAACCCATTTGATGTGTCTAAGGCAGAATCATGGCGTCTTTGTAGCTCAGTTATTTTGACAAAAATCACATACAGTACTGAAATTGCTTTTCCAAGCAATCTCTTTATGTCCAGGATAGGAGGAACATATATAGCAACCGATAATCTACATATAGTTTACATATAATTATATATACACTCACCAGCTACTTTACAGATACACTTGTTCAATTGCTTGTTAATGCAAAGAGCTAATGAGCCAATCACATGGCAACAACTCAGTGCATTTAGGCATGTAGACATGGTCAAAATGACCTGATGAAGTTCAAACTGAGCATCAGGATGGGGAAGAAAGGTGATTTAAGTGACTTTGAATGTGACATGGTTGTTGAAGCCAGATGGGGTGGTCTGAGCATTTCAGAAACTGTTGATGTTCTGGGAATTCCCACAAAACCATCTCTAATGTTTACAGAAAATGGTCTGAAAAAGAGAAAATATCCAGTGAGCAGCAGTTCTCTGGGTGAAAATGCCTTGTTGATGTCAGAGGAGAATGGCCAGACTGCTTCAAGCTGAGAAGAAGGCAACATAACTCAAATAACCACTCACTGTAACCAAGGTATGCAGAAGAGCATCTCTGACACGTCAGTCCTTGAAGTAGATGGGCTACAGCAGCAGAAGATCACACAGTGCCATTCCTCTCAGCTAAGAACAGAAAAAACATTGCCCGGTGGTCTGATGAGTCTCAATTTCTGGTGCAACAGAAAACAACATGAAAGCATGGATCCATCCTGCCTTGTATCTACAATTCAAGGTGGTGATGTAATGGTGTGGGGGATATTTTCTTGGCACACTTTGGGCCCCTTAGTACCAACCTAGAATCGTTTGAGCCTACCTGAGTATTGTTGCTGACCATGTCCATCCCTTTATGACCACAGTGTACCCATCTTCTGATGGCTGCTTCCAGCAGAATAATGTAACAAAGCTCAGATCATCTCAAACTGGGTTCTTGAACATGACAATGAGTTCAATGTAGTTAAAAGGCCTCCACAGTCACCAGATCGCAATCCAATAAAGCACCTTTGGAATGTGGTGGAACAGGAGATTCACATCATGGATGTGCAGCTGAAAAATCTGCAGCAAACTCTGTGATGCTATCATGTCACTATGGACCAAAATCTCTGAGGAATGTTTCCAGCACTTTGTTGAATCTACGGCATGAAGAATTAAGGCCTCTCTGAATGCATAAAGGGTCCAATCCAGTACTAGCACAATTTACCTAACATAGTGGCCAGTGAGTGCACATATTTTTTAAGACTGACATACCTTTCTAAGTCTTTATAATATATAACTATAAATAAGTGCTTCTTAAATAACTGAAACAACATCTTCCTGTTATGTCAGCAGCAATCCCACTGATAGCACTTTACTGCAGTTCATTCCAGCTTCAAGAGCTTTCTGCTTTTTGTTTTGGGTAGTTGATCCTTCTGGGACAGTGCCAACAGTTTTCATAAATCTTAAATAAAATACTAGGCAGCCACTCATAAGCGGAAAAACTTATGTGTACAAAGTCACAAAGTTTGCCACAGTGGTGATATTTTCCACTGGGCCACATTTTAAACACTACACTTTTTTTCACTCCATTAATTTCCTCTTTATTTTATTTTTTAGTAACCACACTCAGGTGTACATAATTGCAGATGCTATCATGCTGTCATCTTGGCATATAACAAAGGTCCGAATGGTAAAACACAAAATGTCTTAATGATAAGTGGCAACGATGCAAATGATGCCAATCACTCAGGTACATGAAGAAGATAGCAAATTAGTGCTTTTCAGTGCATTGTCCTACAAATACAGAAATAAAGGCTGGTGAGTGATCATCTTCATACTTCTAGCTGTGCAATATCATTTTATGCATGCCTTTTTACTGAATTACAGGTGAGAACAATACGAAGTGTGTGTTCATATGTGTATGCATAAGGCTCTCTTAAGCGGGATAATTGGATGCTTCCATGCAGTCTCGGTCTTTCATCAGCTCGTCAACCTTGTGTCAGTAGAAGGAAAATAACCCCACAGACAAGTCAGAGCATGGATTTCATCATAGATGGGGTAGGATTATAGCTACACGCGCACATGCACACGTACACACACACGCACACACACAGGTAATTCTTCTCTAGGGCTCTTTGAGACACAAGCACAAGCCTGAAAACATTGTATTATGAGTTGAGATTGATTTCCCACGAGCCCAAAACACAGTAGATGTTTTCCCTCTCATGTGGTTGGCTCTGCTGCATTATAATACTGGTTGACATCGCTCATTTCCTCTGTCCCTGGCCTCGTATCAGGCTCTAGTGCTGTTGACAGGGCTAGATTGAGAGGAAGAAGCTGAGAGAGTTTGTTTGCGTGTGTGTGAGTCTAAATCAGCACGTATGTGTGTGTTGGTGACTTGTGAAGAATGAAAAGGCCTTGAGAGAAAAAGAATGAGAGTGAGAGCACAATAGTTTGTTTTTCTGTGTGTGGACAGTTTATATGTGCTGTAAATGTGTGTGTGCTGGCTGTGATGTCTGACACAATCTTTTTTTTGTCAAGAGCCAGACTTGTAAGCTAAGCTAATGTGTCACTTGCAGTAAGTAGACCTCAAAGAGTGATGGGGGACAGTGAAAAGGGAAAGAAATGGATGCTGTACAAGTGAACTGAAAAATATTATTGAACTCTGTGCATCTGGATTAAATGGTTTTCTTTTTGCACAAATAAGTGCTGCCTTGCAGAATATCACCACCTACTCTTTACAACTACAGGAGATGCTTGGCCATGGAAACCCATACCACGAAGCTCCCAGTTTAGTGTTAGTTTAATGCCAGAGGAAGGGAAGTTAGAAACTCCATAACTGCAGTTATTGAGTCAGCAGAGTGTTGGTCTGGACTTTTATGCACGATGTACATCAACACTTGACAAACCCCGCTGTGTGACTTCACTGTAAAAACTAAAAAAAACTTTTATAAAAAATATTAAAGCAACATGATTAAGTACCTTCTTGACTTAGTTCTGGCAACCTGAAAATTCTATTCCTGTGAAGGTAACAATAAAATTACAGCTTCAGTAACATGTATCGCTGCCTTCAAAAACACACAAATTCTTGTTGAGTTAAAAAAAATAAATAAATAATCTAGTTTAAGCAATATAAAACTCTGCCTTAACAACTTTCAGCTGTTCGTTTTGTTTTCCAAGGGGTCACCACATTGGATATTTGGTTTGGCACAGATTTTTACACCAGATGCCCATCCTGACTCAAAGAGGCTGGGATTGTGTTTTCTTCTGGCTGCAACCTATGGCAGGATAGCATACTATCCCTGCTGACCCCAAGCCTGCATACATGGGAGTCAGGGTTGCATCAGGAAGGGAATATGTTGTAAAGATCTGTGCCAAATCAAATATGCAGATCCATCTGCTTTTTGAAATACGTGTCACAGAAACTAGAAGTTTATTGCTTACCCCATGGGAATGTTGTACCTAGGTGAACAAGAAAATTCAAGTTGCCAGGACTTTTGTTCTTTGTAAAGTCAATAAAAGCAGTTTCTCACAATTTGAGAAAATTAAAAAATGTGTTTGATTATGTTGCTTTGACATTTTGACTTTTGTCAACTTTTTATTTATTTATTTATTTTTAAGTAGCTGAGTTGCTGTGGTTCTTAAACGTTTCCACTTTGCATTAATACCACTTATAGCTGATCATGGAACATCTAGGAGGGAATAAATTTCATGAATGAATTTGTTGCACCAGTGGCATCCTATTTTGCACCACATCAAAAAGTTAGAACAACCCATTCTTTCACAAATGTCTATAAAGGCACGCTGCATGGATAGATGCTTGATTTTAAACACCTGTGGCAATGGGACTGAAAACACCTGAATTCAAAGATTGTGTGGCCCAATACTTTTGTCCACATAGTGAAGCAGCTATTAAATGGTGAGAAGTATACAGTATTGCACATGTAAGTAGGAGTCCAAATGAAAGAGTATCTACTTTACCATCACAATGCCCACAATAACTACGGTATCAAAATACAGCGAGCCTGCGATACTCAAAAGATTACAAGACAATAATTTAAAATGCATCACAGTATCTGTGTCAGTGAAGCAGAAAAACTCCCTCTAATGACACAAAAAGCAGGAATTATTTATTTATTTGCTGCATACTGTCCATCTTGTTTGTGTATTATCATGAATATTTACTTTTAATGCTATGTCCATTCAGTTAATTAGCTCTCTGATTAGTTTTTCCCCCTCTGGCCACCAATTTCCTAATGTGAAATTCTTATTCTTCACTACAAGTTAATTACCTTTCTCTGATTAGTGTATTGATAACTGTATCACCAAAGAAAGCTATAAAATGTTTGCATTATAGACATTTTGTCCCACCCCTAGTTTTAAGTACATTGTCCTGGTAAAGGTAGTGCACTGCATGTAGCCACACTCTTCAGTGTGAATGTATGTATGCATTCAAAAGAGCAAGTACGAAAGCATGCAATATGAGTCAGTGCGTGTTTGAGACACAGAATCTGAGTGAAATCTTCAGAACAAAGTAACAATAATAGATCTGGTTTCATTAAAAACTCCAAGGACACAGCTGTAAGATGAAATGTTTGATTTCCATTTGAAGCTTAAGACAAATAGTAGATTGTAGCTACTCATCATAAAAGAAAATTCTATTTATTTAATTAAATGAAGGCAGGTGCTATTATTTTCTTCTTTCCCCTCAACCAAGTCTGAAATTGTAGCAGCATTATTAAATATTATTAAATGTAGAGCAGCCATTTCATCACAGCAGTGAGTCCAAACCACCAGGCTGTCAAAAAAACATGGCTTTCAATTATGTCTCTTCTGAAAAATTCTCGCAGTCAAGAAATGAAACTGTTAGTTTGTGGCTTTTTAAATTGTATAATTACCTTCAGTGTTTACCACTCTGACTTTATCTCAGCATAACAAAGAGAACAACAACACAGCGCGCACACACACACACACACACACACAGGCGCAGCTTTTCGTCTGTCAGTGTGTGTATGTGTTTGTGTTGGGAGGGGCTGTAGATCATTAACAGAGAGAGAGGTCCCAGGGTCAGATCGTTATAAATACCGTTAAGCTGAGGGCCAGCAGGAGCCTGTGTGTGAGACGAGGAGAGAGGGAGAGGTAGCACAGGGTCCACTGGGAGTGACTGGGTAAAAGGGGAATAAAAAGATGTAGAGATGTGAGGCGGAGGAAGAGAGATGGACAGCTGAGGTGAGGGTATAAGTGGGGTCAGGTCAAGACCCAACAGTGTTAATGGACATGGAACTGGTGTTTAAACTGATGGAGACTGGATCTACTTGTAGTCTGGTGGGGGAAAACCTGGGTTAACAGTCAATAAATTACAATACCTTGCTTTCAAAGCTAAGGTCATGACTGAGAGGTGGATGGCAGGGAGATGAGCATTAAAACTGGCAGTCGCTCTCAGTCGTTGTTTTCTAGTCTTTGTAACAACAGGTAAAAGGCTCTGTCCTGTGATTGTTTAGGTTATTGAGACACCGGTGAAATTAATATGGTTAAATTCAAGAATGTTGACAGAGGTTTTAGTTTATAACAATTTGAGTCTCGTTGTAGTGAGTAGTTTTGGCTGTGATTGGAAGTGTTAAAATTGTTGCACTAAGTGCAATAATCGCCTGGATCCAGGAATACATCAACAACAGAAAGAAAAAAAGAAAGAATCACATCATCAGACAAGCAGTAATCAAGTCAACAGTTTTGTTAGATTATCTAACCCAATAAACACTAACAGGGCAACAAAACTAGGGTTAGTGCTGTACTGTAGGTTGAAGATAAACAACCCCCTAGTCAGTCTGTGCTTACAAAAATTTTTAGATGACATAATTCAGTAATTGTCTTTGTCTTCTTTTGGATATGATTTTTGATACAATGGAATTTTTTTATTTTTTATTTTTGGTGATTAGAACTGTCACCTCACAGCAAGAAGGTCCCGGGTTCAAATTAACCGGCTGGCTGGGACCTTGTCTTGTCTTCTCTAACAGGCCAAAGTGAAATTGGCCACAAGTGTGAATGTGAGCGTGAATTGTTGTCTGTTTCTCTGTGTTAGCCCTGCAATAGACTGGCAACCTGTTCAGGGTGTACCCTGATTCTCACCCTATGACAGCTGGGATCAACTCCCTTAACCCTGAATTGGATAAATGGTTAGGAAAATGAATGGATCATCATCAGGTCTCTTGCATGCATAAAGCTGATGATAGACACTAGCTATTTCCAATGGAGACTATCCTGGGTGGGGTTCTTTAAGTCATCAGTGACAACATCGATCCATGGAGCACCTCGCGGTCGCTTCTATCCTGTGACACTTGGGCTGCTGAAGACTAAAATTTTTGCTTGATCATTCCTCTATTTTTTCCCCAGCTTGTGCTGTAATCCAAATAGTTCCAAAAGGGAAGAAATCCCACTTCCTGTTTCATAGAGGGTGCTTGTAAGGTGGAATGAATGGAGGCTTGTAGCTCTGTTCATCATAAATGTATCTCATGAGTGCCCTCTAGGTCAATTGCAACCCATTTTGGAACAATTATAAAGTCAGTAGGCTCTCACTAGGTGGCTTCTTGGCTTCAGCATTAAACTGACCTTCTTTCTTTTGTTGGTGTCAGTCTCTTTGTTTTGTTTTGGGGGGTTTTTTGTGTGTCTTTAGAGAACCCTGGGATGAGTATACATTTTTGCTGAAATGTTTTCAGCATCTACTGACACGAGTCTGCCTCAAATTGCTTCACCAAAGCTGAATTTGTGCCCAAGTGTGTCTTCGCATTCGCCTTGATTGACTTAGTGTTTAGTCTAAAACACACCTTTCACAGATGATTGATGATGATGAGCGCAATGTTACTGTTACCAAAGGTGAGAGATACCAAACAGTGGTCATTACTGTTTGATGCTGAAAACAGTAAGACTTTAAGCCACGCCAGTTTGCCACTAAGTGTGATTCAGAGTTGTTGTTCATTTAATTCCTGATCAAATTTGAGTATCGCTATAAATGGCCCTGCATTTGGTTAAACAGCTGTTTCTGTCAAGGGAGGTTAGGCATATTTGTTGTCCAATCAGAGAACAGCTCATGAATAATGACAGTGTTAAATTAATGATCTCCAGTCCTCACAGCCTGCTTCATTAGAGGTTTATGTTGAGTGCTGGAAATCAGATGCTTGGTGAAATGGAGCAGATGTACTCTGTCGTCACACCCCAGTTAAAGGAACTTGTCATGAAAGTTAAAAGAACAAATTTCTCCACTTTAGGTATCAAGGGGATATTAGATACTTAAGTGCTGCATAGAATATAAAAGGCAGGGTCTTGGATTTTTGCACTCCCATCTTATTGCTACAGTTTTCTAATTTCTAGAGGAGAAATGCAGCTGATACTCATTCCTTCTTTGCAGGCCAGATTTAGTGTAGCAGGAAAATGGTGCCATAAATTAAATCAACTGTAATTCAGCCAAAATGCAGCCCTGAAGCATTCAGCAGAAATTCAGTTACTGCAGATACTGCAAGAGAAATGGTGATAGTAGTGCTACAGATACTTCACAGCAGTGATTGTTAGTCAGATGTAATGTTACAAAGCCATGTGGACAGCATGTTCTTTTGTTCTTTACATTGCTGCAGTGACAACAGCCTTATGGTAGGAGCCTGAGAATTTGGGAATTTGAGTGGAGAAGGAGTCTTATGACAAGTCTAGACTGTAGTTGAGTTAAAATGATGACAGTGAGTGACTGTATTGATCTCTCCTGGGCTCTCCGGGTACACCTCAGACAAACTGAAGCCATTTACTGCTGCATGCTGCCCAGGGCGATAGATGTAGAGAGACTGTTATAGGATTTAAGGACATCAGGGCCTGTCAGTCAGTCTGTTAAAACAGCCTGGTTGTCGTATGCCTTGAGAGGAACAGCGGGAACAGTTGTTTGTAGATAATAGTGGATTTCATGATTTGAAATGACTGGCAGCAGTCAGTGAGGTCAGAGTGTAATGCTGGCTGAAGTATGGGGTTCAGGCAAACTTCAGAGGTGATGATGGACATTCCAGATATGAGGTAAGAGTTGGCAAAAAGAACCGATTGAACAGGAAAGCATTCAGTTGAGCTTTTGTTGGGTCTTTATACGTAGAGCCATTTCATACATTTACTCCGTCCATCCTCTGACCACAGATCATGCACCAGCAGCTCAGTTTTTGTAATATTCTACACAGTTTCACAGCACAAATGCTTGGCTACATTATTAATTTGCATGTTGATCAAAAATATCTAATCAAATCACTAAAAAGCAAGGAAATTATTACATGTAACCCCTCCGCCCCTCTTGGATGTTTTACAGAAGCAGTGGATAAGTCACTCAAGCTTCAGGGTGACTGATAGGGCTGTTGATACCAAAGGCCTCTGTGACCCCTTAAACCTTTCACAATACGTGCAAACACACCAAAACACACACACATGCACATATGATTGGTAACATGAACCCCATGGTCTCTAAACTGTGATGTCACCCTGCTGAACACAGGAAGTAATCTATTGATCCAAGAGGAAGAGGGATGAAGCGATGAGGTGGAGAGAGACAGACAGGGGACATAAGGGAGGAAGTTTAATGGGTAAGGAAAGAAGAGCTGCAGATTCACTGAGTGGTTAGTGGAAAGATGGAAAAAAGCACAGGAGAAAATGTGTGTTTTTTCTCAGCTGTCTGAGCAGTGAGGCTCAACATAAAAACAAGGATATTTCACATGGAGTTTTTCTCGCTAGATTAAAGTAGGGCAGGTGTCATCTGGAAAAGATATAATTTATTCATGTGCAGGTTTAAGTTTTAGCAACAGTTCAGTTACACTGGACATTTGAAGGATCTGATTGTTTCAGTTTTAACTGTCAATCAGTCTGATCAAACCAGACCTCCACAACACTGACAATAATATAAACATGTAACAGTGATGAGTGTTTTTTTTTTCTTATCTATGGCTGAATCTGATTATTGCTAACTTAGTCAAAAACTTAACTGATGTCTTTGCACTTAAATACAGTTAAACCCACAATTATTCATATCCCCTCCTTGTTTGTATGTTTTGTGAAGCAAAACCTTAATCTCAACTTAATTTTTTCTGCCAAAGTACTCAAAAGTGTTAATAATCAATCATCTTAATTATCAACAGGATATCCTTTTTGCTTCTTCCAGTCTTTTCTTGTAGATCACAGCCAGATTCTTGCATGCATTATCTGGTATCCTTGACCACTTCTCCTTGGCAAATGGCTGCACCTCCCCGAGCCTGGTTCTGCCAGAGGTTTCTTCCTGTTTAAAGGGAGTTTTTCCTTCCCATGGTTGCCAAGTGCTTGCTCATAGGGGGTCGTCTGATTGTTGGGGTTTTCTCGTTTTATTGTAGGGTCTTTACCTTACAATATAAAGCACCTTGAGGTTGTTTTGATTTGACGCTATATAAATAGAATAGAGTAGAGTAAAATAGATTAGAATAGAAGTGACTGTTTTATATTTTCATCAAGGATTTTGATGTAGTCCTCACATTTCATGAGCCCATTGAACTTGAACAAGCTGCCAGTACCAAATGAAGCAAAACACCCCCACAGCATGATGCTCCCACCACCATATTTCACATTGGGTACAGCCTCTCCTTTTCTCCTCCGCACGAGGTTTTGCTTCATCAGACCACAAAATGGATGTCCAGAAAGCTACTCTCTTCTACAAGTGCTGCTTTTCAAATATCAAACATGCCTTCAGGTGAATGGGCTTGAGCATCAGAGTCTTCTTGGGTCAGTGGTCTCTCAGGCCAGCATTATGAAGAGTCTGTTGAAGTGTAGTCCATGAAATCTGTATCCCAGAGTCTGACAAGTTCTCCAGGTGGCCTCAGAGGTGGTTCTTGGATTACTGCTGACTTCTTGCACAACCTTCCAGACCAAGGCTGGGGACACATTGGGCTTCTGACCTCGACCTTTCAAACTGTTCACAGTTTGTGTTCTTTAACTTCTTGATGATGGACTCTATGGTGGCCTTCTGAACTTGGAGGGCAAAGGCTACAAGGCTTTGTGATAGCCTTGTAGCCTTTGCCTTACCTATGGACACTTACAATGCCTGACCTCAAGTAGTCACTGAGCTCCTTCATTGTGGCTAACATTTGACTGATATGCAGGTGGCTTGTTGTGCTTTTATAGTCCCACAGAAAATTTAAAAAAACTACAGATTTAGAATTATGATCTCTGAATTTTAAATATTCAGTTATAACTAAAACATACTGAAATAGTTGTGGTTTCTAGGAAACTGTGTATTTCTAAAAAAGTAAGTTAATTATGAACGCTGCCTTTTTATATTATTCTTACCTATCTATGTCAATAAAAGTTACTATTCTAAAATTACTTATTCATTTAAAAGACCTTTGAGCACTTGGCAGAAAAATTTGGCTAAGGTTAAGGTTTTGCTTCACAGAACATACAAACACGGAGGGGGTATGAATAATTGTGGACTTGACTGCATGTGAAGGTTGAGTCAACAGAAAAGACAACTTAATTAAATTGAAAAAAGTCTCACCCTGCCTCATTTACTGCTACTTTTGCACATTTATTTTTGACATTTCTGTCATTTTTTGTCTGATTCACAATTTTGTTTTGTTTAAAATCATTGCCAATCATACAGGTATTTGCCAAACAAACCGACTGATTATTTATAATGGCCCTGAAATTCAACAGTATATCAGTGCATCTCGACAATATTATTTAATGATTATTATTATAACATGTACCCAAGAGATGAAGTTTTCATGCACTTTAAAGGTTTTCATGATGATGATGACAATGGAAGGGCCAACAGCACTCAAACCGTTGAGGTTAAACAAACTACAGTATTTTCAAAAGAAACAATGGGGATACAAAAAGATAGCACATATTATGAGATAGAGGGAGTACAGTGAATAAACTAAAGAGAAATAGGGAGATGGATACATTAGATAAAATTCCCTCTATGCTGCAGTCAGATAAATGTCCATATGAATCTGCCTGTATGAGCCAAAATCCTCCTCCTCTTTGGCCTAATGCAGAGGCATATCACATCCCCTCTTTCTCTGTAATAACCACTGGTAAAAATAGACATTTCCTCTTCTCTCTCTGTCTCTCTATATCTGTGTCATGTTGTGTATCTCCTTTCTCATCTCCATGTATGTGTCTACCACCTCGCTTTCTTTCGTCATCCTCTTCTTTGTTTCCCACATCCTCCTCTCTTCCTCTTGTTTTTTTCCTCCTTCTAGCCCCCTTAGTCTGATCTTTTCTATTTATAATATTCAACCCACATTCACCTTCCCATATGACACATTAGAAGGCCAGTTCCTCCTACTGAAAACAGTCTGCGTTGGTCAAAGATGTGAAAATTAAGAAGTGAGGAGGGAAGTGATAGCGAAAGAAATTAAAAGTGATAAAGTGTTGGGTTTTCAGTTCAGGGGCAGAAAAACTATCACCAAGCATCTGTTACATAAGTTTTAAAAAAAAGACTTCAAATGATTGTGAGGAACCCAAATGAACATATTTTTAAAAACTGAACATATTAAACCTTCAAATCCATTACAAGAGCAAACACTTTATTCACATGTGCATTTAATAAATATTAAATCAATATTTATAATAAATGAAAGAATCTCTGTTCACCCAAAATTCTTCAAACCTGGCTTGTATACCGCTGGGGACCCAGGTAGGTGCAGTACTGGGTTTGAAGTCCTTCGAGTGAAGGGTGGTCTCATTATTGGGGTCTTGTGCAACATCATCCATGAGGTCACAGGGGATGTTACACACCTTTGTGACCTCATAACGATATCCCTAGATCAGTTCAAATTGTTGGGTCTTTACCCTACAATATAAAGCGCCTTGAGGCGACTTTTGTTGTGATTTGGCGCTATATAAATAAAATTGAATTGAATTGAATTGAATTCATGCTAACATGCCTATAACAGCAGGAACTTCAGTACAAAATCTTTAAGCACATTGTGATTCGGGGGCCATAATCAACCTCACTGCATTGTAAATTGCTAACGTACAGCTACTTATTTACAAATCTGATATACTCAAGTATTTCAATAATTGTATATGTCTGACTCTGCAATGAGAACTACAATTTCTGTAAAAAATGCAGTTTTATATGCTTATTATAGGAATCTTATAAAATGTAACATATTGTTAAACTGCTATGTCACAAAGTTCAAATCATCTCAAACTGGTTTCTTGAACATGACAATGAGTTCACTGTACTCAGATGGCCTCCACAGTCACCAGATCTCAATCTAATAAAAGAGCACCTTTGGGATGTGGCGAAATGGGAGATTCTCGTCATGAAAATGCTGTTGAAAAATCAGCGACTGTGTGATGCTATCATGTCAATATGGACCAAAATCTCTGAGGAATGTTTCCAGCACCTTATTGAATCTATGCCACAAAGAATTAAGGCAGTTCTGAAGGCAAAAGGGGGTCCAACCCAGTGCAACCCAGTAGCAAGGTGTAACTAACGAAGTGGTCGGTGAGTGTATACTGCTCAGGCTTTAAGCCTTTAACGATGAAGAAGACCAGAGCATGATTAATAGCTTATGAATCATGTTGATGGAAATACCTTAGCTGTTGCATTAATAAATGTGCTGTTCTTGAAATAATGTATGCATGAGATGCATCACCACATATGTGCATTCACAATGGTTCACAAGATTTTGCAATGATTTTTTTCACACATATTGTAAAGTCATATATGAATTCATAATAATTTTTTACCCCTATTGTAAAGTGTTATCATGTTTCTGCCCTTCAAAGGGAATATTTTCACAGTTTGGTATTGCTACTTGTACTTGAGTAAAGGATCTGAATACTTCCTTCACCGCTGCCCTAAACCCATCAAAGCTTAGTGTTCAAGCCTAACCCATCTTAATAAATTAAAACTCTTTAAATTCCATAAGTACAAAAAGAAAAAAAGGGTTTGCACTATAATTAGACTGGACCAGTGAGAGCTTGTCACTGACAGAGACACTCTTACAGTGTTGAAAATCCTTATAGTCAGACAGTAAGAACAAGAAAACCCTTGATGACTTGAAACATTATTGCTGCCTACAGTCAGCAAGAGGTGAGGAAAACATGACTTACAGAAAGAGGAAGTACAAAAAAAAGTGGATTTGTATGTGGCATTGATTTCACAGAATGGCCTCAGATATTTTCTGTTTCATTTATTGTGTTTGACTTAGCTTTTTGTACCGATAAATAAAGGAAAAGTCAGTACAAAACATTCCCTGACACACAAGCACAAACTTAAAAGCTGTTTCACTTTGAGATGAAAAAGTAACAATTACACACGTGGGACACCAATAAATGAGTTCGTTTATTGAAAAGTGAAACCCAGGCTTTCTTCTGGGGGAAATATCTTTTTCAAATGACACTTTTAAACAGCAATACAGAAATGCTTCTCAAATACGGCTTTAATACTACAATACATGTGTAGTTTATGGAAGAAGCTTATGGCTGAAAAGTCTTTGTAACTCCACATGGAGCCTTTTTTTCATTTTCAGATTTGCCTTTATGCTAGAAGTGGTGTTTGCATCCTAATAGCTAAGAGGTACAGAGGTCATCACTGTGCACTGTCTTCTTTTAATGTATTTATTTATCTCCTTCTTTTTAAATTGAACTATACAGCTGCTAGTGGGCATAACATTGCAGATGGAAATGCATGAAAAATGAGGTATTGTAATGTATGACTGTCTGCCACAAACGCTTGAGAACAGCTAAGTTACAAAACAACCGTTTTATGTATCACAGAATCCACCAAGGAAATAAAAAGGACAAATAAAATAACAATAAAATTTGAAATAACATTGACTTCCAGTTCAAAAATCTATTTTACTGTCATATTTCCCAGTGTTAGCATTTTTTTGCATTCTTAACTAAAATATCTTTCAAAGAAAAAGCGCACAATTTACAAATGTCAAACAAAAAAATATGTACAATGTGCAAACAAATGAAAAGAAATTCAACCCTAAGATGACCCTAAAAAGTAAAATGAAGTTTAAGGATTTATGACAATATCTCAGTAACACAGTCAAGTTGCCTGGCACACTCAAAGCACTGAAATAAGGGAAAATGCCAGAGCAAGGTTAGACTATAAGTGTGATATCACTCCTGTGTTTTACACTTAAAATAAAATTAATCAGCAGCTCAGCACAAATTCTGGTAACAGGGAATGTAACTGGCCAAGCTCCATTGAAATGGCAGCAAAATCTGAATCACTAAAAAACATTTCTGCCTTGTTTTCTTTTAATCAATACGAAATTCTTCATTTTTAGCAGTAAAGTTCAAATACTGGTCATGACCCATTTGATAGTTGCTTTTATTCAAGTAACTGCTCTACTGATATGAGTGTCTAATGATTATCTCTATAACCTCTAATATAATAAAACCTCATGTTATACTAATGAGCAATGAATACATGTCTTACAGAAAATGCTGTTACTGTAAATTATCAGGCGGTAATATATATATATAGGCACTATACTTTTGCATACCTGGTTAAACAGCAAGTTTCACATTTATAGCAACAAATACAATCTGAAAAAGTTACATTCATGTTGCTGAGGAAGCTGCAATTTTTGAATATTTGATGTTGCGCGTTCTTTCCTTTTCCCTTTCTTTCTCATACAGTAAATACATACACATCTCAATCTGCCACCTTCTGTCACATTGATTTTTATTGATTACTGCTGTGCTTTGTTAAATTATTGCATTCATCATTTATTTTGATTCAGTGTGTTGCCTTCTTAAACATTCATCCCTCCTAAATTTCACTTATTTGTGACACCTAATTAGCACATTGACAATTTGATTACACTACTCTTTTACTAAACCCCAAAGGGAATGGTAATGTTGGGCTTTCTTCTAATAATTAATCCTGTTTTGTGTGTAAATACACAAGTGAAAAAACAATCAAATATTCCCTTTGGCTGACAAATTCTAATCCTCATATTTAATTCAATCAACCTCACACTGTAAAGGCTTGAGAAATCTTTAGGAGTGTGCGGTGTGTAACACTAGTTTAACTTCCCTTTTAAAAACTTGTGGAAGTAGTATAAACACTGTGTGCAGTTTCAGTATGGCCACTGAACCCCACTTGAAATGCAGACTTTTTTTACATCAGTGAAAGTGCACAGCCCCCCTTTTTTTTCTTATTAATGGATGTAGTGGCTACTCAAGTGCACCCTCTTAAGATAATGCAATTTAAAAGCATCAGCCATCTGAAAACATACGATTTTTTTTGTTTCAGATTAAATTTGCTGACTAGTTTAGCTGTCTGGGGTTTGGGATAAACAAGGTTGTACTCTATTAAACTGTGATTCACTTCAAAAATTGTCTTCCACACCAGAAAAAGTGTCTGTGTTTTAACCCTGTAGCCTCGTTAATCAAATACTCCCCAAACATCTGCCCTGACCTCAATCTCAGCCAACACTGCCTCTGTCTTCCCCCCTCTCTCTCTCTCGCTCTCTCTCTCTCTCTCTCTCTCGTGTGTGTGTGTGTGTGTGTGTGTGTGTGTGTGTGTGTGTGTGTGTGTGTGTGTGTGTGTGTGTGTTAGAGAGAGACATCCCACATATTGGCTTGACATGTG
>VUQS01076436.1:40873-54901 GCA_015108495.1 Heterochromis multidens
GTGCACACATGATGAACTATGTTGCTACCTTTATGTGAATGTGCGATGCATATGTGATTCACATATGCATTTGACATGTGCATGATGATTAATTTATGTGTACATCTTTCTCCACAATATATCTGAGATGTACATACAATTATCTGTACATGCAGTACTAAAATGTGGCATGGACACGCTGACAAAATTGATAAACTATTTGTATAAAAGTTCAATGCAACCCAAACTAGGAAAAATATTTCTATGCACATAGATGTTCTTGGGTCTTTGATTTAGCTGTGAAACAGCCTGATTGTGTATTATATTACAGGATGTGCATGCATGACTGCATCTGTCTCACAGAGAGAAAAGGTTCATTTAACCCAGACTTTAATTTATGATCTTGTATGTGGCAGTACTGACAAGGTGTAAGTTATCTAATGAGCTAGAGATGAGACATATAACATCTTATGCATCTCTCAGTGTAAAAATCCCCACATACACACCCTGAAAACATGAAAGAAATCATACCAATTAACATGTTTTGATTTATACAGCTACAAATTTTAGCTAAACAGAGCTTGGTAGGAGAGAGAGAGGACAGGAAATGTGTTTTGTGGCGGATGTGCTGGATGTTTTGACAGGTGTGGTGAATACCTGCAAAACTAATTTGATGGTTACACGGCATTTTGAGGGCACTGTGCTTCCCAAACAGTCATGTACTACGACACTCCTGATGTTAACAGGCTGCAATAAAGACTTTCATAAATCTGCCAAACTCATCACATAGTTATCATTTTAAGCATTTGTTGCATGCAAGAGCAATGCAATTGGAAGAGAAGCCATTTTCTCTCAAATGCACTCCCATATCTCTGATCACTTTTATTACTTGTTCTAACTGTGACTTGCAGCAGTGCAGTCTACACTAACAGGGAGCAGCTGCCAAATTCAAATAAAATCACTTTTTGCCTTCAAAGCCAAATTTTTCTCCCCAGCCTCAACACTTTTTCAAACTGTTCTGCTCTGTTCTTTCATTTAAGGAAGATCTCTGAGTGCGGCCAGTGTAGTAGCTGAATATCTGAGGGTTTGAATTCAGTATTATAATACAATTTCTAAACAGGGAAAATAGTCTGAATTAAACAAAGCCTATGAACACAGCATTGTTTACACAGTACAGATTGTGTGGGCGCAGGAAAGGCTTGTATAGTGTGCATGGGAAGAAATAGCTCCGTGAACCTGTCTAGAGCTGCACCAATGAGCTGCGAGGTAACCTATCAGGAGCTGCAGTGCCTAAATCTGCTGTGTGCACGTGTGTGCTTAGAGATCGTGGAGATGGGAGTGCATCTGGTGAAGATGTAGGTTAATGGTTGTCTCTGTCCCTCTTATGTGAATAATTTATCCAAGGAGAGGCTTTTATGTGTCTCTGAAGGCTCTCTGTGATTGGTTGATCAGGCTGCTGCATCCCAGAGCTCTACCTGCTTCTTCTACCTTTAGAGAAGATAACAGACACCCCCCACCTGACCACTGGTGTTGTGTGTGTGTGTATGTGTGTGTGTGTGTTTGTTTGTTGTACAATTCTATAACCCCTACAGGGCCCACGCCCTTCAATTTTTATACATTGTTGTTTTGTTGTGTTAGTTGGATATGAGAATGCCTCTCTCCTTTATCTTCCTTCCCCCATTTTCCATTTTCACTCTCCTGCTTTCTCTCTCTCACACACATCTAAAATACACACACACACACACACACACACACACACACACACACACACACACACACACACACACACACACAATGACAAACAATCTTTCTCTCTTTCTTTCAGTCTCTTGTGTGTCCGTCTCTTTTAGTGTGAGACCACCTCCACTGGGATGTTGTGAAACAACACACAGCCTGAAGGGAAACACAAAAATCATAAACAACAGCAAAAAAAACAAATCAACATAATAATAATAATAATAATAATAATAATAATAATACAGCATTACAAGAGAGGTGGTCTAGTTGCTGAGAGTGTCAGTACCATAGAGACTTTTATTGCTTAGTATTTGTTATAAAAGTTGAT
Source organism: Heterochromis multidens (assembly GCA_015108495.1). Classification (NCBI taxonomy): domain Eukaryota; kingdom Metazoa; phylum Chordata; class Actinopteri; order Cichliformes; family Cichlidae; genus Heterochromis; species Heterochromis multidens. The sequence goes on from VUQS01076436.1 coordinate 42,918, forward strand.
TGTGTGATGCTTCAGTGTAGGATGGAGAAAGTCCACAAGGCTTTTTACTCAGTGCTCGAACAAATTCTCATTCGTTACTTTAATGCTAAGGCTCCAGTTGCACAGGCATAGAGACCAGTCAGTGACCCCCTGGTAATGACAGGTCACTAGGGAAAAATGTTACTCCCCGACTGGCTGGCGAGCAGTTCCAGCAGGTTGCATGCTGTTGCTAGGTGAAATTGATCGCAAAGAGGTATACTGAAAACCTCATTGCGATTGCTTTGGTCGCTAGTAGAGCGCTGTGGTAGCCCGTAGTTTGCACAGAAGACGCTGATTTGTCTGCAAACACTCGCCAACTACTTATTAAGCAGTAATGAAACTGTGACGAGTACAGCGCAAACCAATCAAAGTAAAAGTTGCACCTTTTGAAAAGTGTTGGTTGCAGTAGTAAGGCGCAAATGGGTAGTTAGCAAGTGTCTGCAGACATGTTGGAGTCTTCCATGCAAACTACGGGCGCAGCATTCTGATAGCGACCAAAACAGTCGCAAGGAGGTTTTTGGTGCAGCACCCTCTTTGTGACTGATTTGACCCAGTGGCCGCCAGCAACCTCCAGGGACCACTCGCCAACCAGCCGGTGAACACATACTTTTCCCCGTAGTAACCAGAGGCTGCCAGGAGGTCACTGAATGGTCTCTATGTCTGTGTATCTGAGGCCTAAGGTAACCAATATGCTCTGTGGTTCTTAGCCAGTCTTTCAAATGCAGCTGTTACCTTGTATTGTTTCTCCACACTTCAAATAGCAAAATGTACTGTGAGTAAAAATAACACTAGGTTAGAAAAGTCTAGTGTTAGAACAGAGATGTTTAGTAAGTTTGTTATTCAAAGTTATTCATAACAAAGCAGCAACAGACGTTTTATTGTCACTATGTTTGGCAGTAGAATATCTACAATATACTGTACAATAAAGCCCCAGAAACTCTGACTAAATATGCACACAAGGTGCAATTTAAAATAGACTTTTGTGATAATTTAAACCCATCAAGAGCAGCAGTGCTAAGCTGTGTTGAGGATGGTGAGAGTGGCAGTGATCCAGTAATGAGCTGCATACGGTTATAGTTGAGGAAGTGTATGGAATATGGATTACAAATAGGAGCATCTTAATTCTGTGAGCTTTTTAAATAGAAAATACATACACAAACACTCACACAGGCACCAGTTTAGCTCACAAGTTGAGCAGGTGAACAAGGCCGCAAGGTTGAAAACAGCAGCCTGGGTTTGATTCTGACCCGAGGCCCTATGCTGCATGTCTTCCCCCACTGTCTATTTTCACTGTGTTATCTAATGAAGGCCTAAAAAATTCATTAAAAAAACACTCACACTACTCAACCCCAAGGTAGGTAACAAACGGATAGTTAACAAGAGGGTGTGCCTGTGCAGCCCCCTCATCGGGGGTCACAGTCATTCATTATTTCTAATTGTCTGTTATCAACAAACTGTTTCAGACCTGCCACTCCCACCCGCCCTGCTCTCCTGCCAGTATGATCACCGCATCTTCCCCACCTCGTTAGTTGCTTACAGCAGTTCAGCATCTCATCATTTACCAGCCTGTATCAGGGCCTTGTATTGTTTCAATTTTGTTTTCTGTGTGCTTTGACCCTGTCTGAACCCTGGAAGCTCTTGAAATATATTTTTACTTGCCTTTTTTTCCATGTTGTATTATTGGGTCTATTTTCTGAGCTGTGACAATTAAACAGAGTAACAGCAACAAAACTAAAAATACAATCAATAAGTTTATCTGCTCAGGTATATCTATAGATTGTATATATAATCCTCCTCATGTCATCCATTGTTTAGTTAAGTTCTATTGTGAAGCCTTGAGCTGTGTGCTTTCATCATCGTCATCTGTATGATAAAGCCAGACATTCCAGGATCTGTCTGAGGAACCGAGGAGCGCTGCATGCTTACACAGGCCATACCCTGCTTTATTGTCCTTTTTCACTCTTATCAGGTCCATCATTTGCAAAATGAACATCCTGCTTTATTAAAAAGGGACTTTAAAATAGTCATTGAGACCATAAAAGAAAGCTGCACAGTCTTTTTCTCTAGACTTCTATACAATTATATTCTTTTTGCAACCTACTGAGACACACCCTGTTGGACTTTAGAAGGAATGCAGGTATAAGGCATTTCTGCATTATTTAAGTCCATCTTTTACACACAGTCTGTGGGTACACCAAACTGTTGCAATCTCAAGACTGAAAACCTCCCTTTATTCATTTTACAGAAGCCAACCCTAAAGCTTAAAACTTCTCTGGCTGCATCACCTTATGATGGGAAGAAGGTAGGGGTGGGAATCACAAAGTAACTCATGATATGATACTATCACAATACAACAATAACCTAGGTATCGATGGAATCACGATGCAGCCATTCGGTAGCACTCGCTACAATTATCTATGATATCTAAACCACTGAAGAGGAAAAGATATCTATTTATTCACATAATTGTGATTTTTTTCTGGCATTTCTCCTTCTTCACTGCAAGTGAGGTCGCTTCTGTTCAGTTTACACTTACGGATTTGATAAGCAATAGTAACTAAGTTCAACTGTTAGTGGAATCTTTTAAAAGCACCTGTATGTCTTAATAAACATATTAATATTTGGTATCAGTGTATTAATAATTGCATGAGGACATAATAGAGTATAGTCATTATAAAGTGTATCATAAAGTGTAACTAAGGGGTATCCTAGATCTCTCTTTTGTGTTTAATATGGAGAAACTGACTGAAGACAGATCTGACTCTACAAATGTAAGTCCAGTTGTTTAACTCATGCACCCTCTCTGCCATCTATGTGCACGTGTGTGATAATGTTGATTATATTTATTTATTAACTATGCAGAAAAGGTCATGGTCAGTGATATTTTATACAGAAGCACAACAGAGAGGTTTCCTAGTAAGTGTTTATTTGTTTAAAAAATAATTTACTCACAGTAGGGGTGAAGTGACCTTTTCCCAAACATGAACAATAAACTCATTGATCCTAAACACATCTGAACTTTGCTTTGTAATACTCAACCTTGCTACTGCAATCTAATCAATGGACACATGCACACACATCGGATACTGTAATGGGCTGTCCCACATATCCAACTGTTTACGCTTTCTGCCAAAGACGTGTGCACACACGCGTGCACAATTCATTAAAGATAATCAGCTGCATGTTTCTTTGTAAAATTACAGACTGATACCAACACCTGGCATGTCACTGGGGGAGTTTGTGCCAGCAAAACAGAACAGCCTTATCTGCGTTAGAGGATTATGTGTATATTACCAACTTGTCAGTTTATGACAGGCTGAGCCAACCAAAACAAATAAAACTTCTCTGCTGGATGTGGCATTATAGTTCAAATGCATGCCAAATATCTAGGAAGAAATACGAAATGTCATGAAAAAAAACTGTGGCACAAGCTGATATGTGAAAGAGGCATGTCTTAGAAAACATCAAAAAGATGAGAGGAGGGAGATAGAGATGAGGCAGAAAAAAAAAGAGAGAAGGAAAGTCAAATTTCAGGCATGTCACAGCAGTGGTTTCAATTCAATTTCAGCTGCATTTCTGCTGATTTTCTGCTGAACTGCTTCAAATACCCAACTAGCACAATAAAAACCATGCCTCAAATCATTTGGACTTCACATACTGTTTGGCTTTGCATCTCCCACTGAGTTTTAGAGGGAGGTTTTGCCAACTCCTGCAGCTATGAAGAAGAATTAGTCCAAAAAAGCTTGTAGCTTTTACTGCTGGCTCAAACAGACTTAGTATGTCACGAGGTCAGAAATGCTCAAGCGAGTCCTGAAGAAAACACCACATCACATCAGTATTGTTTATACCTATCCTAATCTGGAAAATAATTTATTTCAATCAGTTAGTAGATTCTTTTGCTATATATGTAGGCCAATCAATTAACTAGTTAATAGAGAAAATGATCAGCAAAATACAGTTTTTGTTTAGGTCTGCAGATAGGGTTGTAATTCAACATAAGCTGAGGACAAAGTCTGTAAACTGACAAATAATTAACATGAAGCTACTATGAGAAAACTAATGAGAGCCAGGGGTTAGGGGAGTTTTGGATGGTAGTGATAAACGTCCTCCATTAGCATCTCTGCTTATTGAAAGTGAAAAACAAAACTAACGAGTAAACTCATAATGCCGAGGCGTACATCCAGATTGTGTGTAATCATCCTGTAACTGCAAACATGCTTGTTATGCCTTGTCCCAAGAACAATATCTCTAGGTCCAAGTAAGGATATGTAATTAGGTAGCCTGAACACTGGGAATAAAGTCAGCCCAGGCAACAGCAGCAGCAAAGTGATGGCTGAGGCATCTGTCAGGGCAGGAAAGTAAAGGAGAAAACCATTCCAGACAGCTGACACTTTATGATAAAGGAAACGGTGAGGTGGGCCAAAAACAACATTCAGCTCTCCTCCTTAAGCTGTGTTTGTCATTTCTTTTTTGCAAAAACTGAAAGAAAAATTTCCAGATTGGCAGTGGACTAAAAGTAAACATGCCAGAAAACAACAGACTCTCACTTTATTACCAGCAGGCAGTGACAGGAAAGACAGTAAACCCAGTTAGCCCCCTGTGAGGGAAGTGTCTTGAGCTTCGTTGTTGTAGTGATGTTACAAATAAAAGAGACACCTTTAAAGACACCTCTGATTTGTTACTAAGATGTAAGAAATAATGATCCAGCTGAGGATCATTATTGGACGTTTAGTGCATTGCCACCCCAGGACACAGCAGAGGAATGTAACATCCAAGGGGGGTGTTTACTGGTGTCTCAGTAGGTTTCCATGAGACGGTTTATGTCTTTAGCAAAGCCAGGACTGAGTAACGATCCAGGTTCCCAGCTAAAAAAACGCCCTGGTCCTGAAAAGTAAAAACTTCTGTTTTTTTGGGGGGTTTTTTGGATTTAGTGTTTATTGCAGATAAATTAATTATAGAGGGTGATTTAAACATCAATCTAGGCACTGAGAATGATAGCCTTAACACTGCTTTAAATGGTGTGAGAAAAAATTAAATCCAGTGTACATATGGTATTTCTCCTATCTATGTCTATTTATGGACAAGCACTTATAAATAGGTTTTTATCTGCAGCTGCCTGTTGTTTGTCTTGCTCTTCAATATTCAAAACAAATACAGTTCAGCACTTGATGTGCCAGACTCGGTGTCTCAAAACAGCACACCACCCAGATTTAAAGATATAATTTCAACCTTCAAAATCCAAATCAGTCTCATGTTTTGCTGCCAATCATCGTCGGCCCGTGTAGGAAGAGTGAAAAATGTTTTTCATGCCATGACTCACTTCATAAACAAAGCCAGTAAATGGAGCAAAAGATCTCTCTGCTTGAGGCACCATGCTGCAGTAATGAACTTGGGATTTACAAATTGACGTCTTTTGTCTGCTCTCATTTCAGTCTCAACTGCTGACTTTAGTCGGTACCAGGTGTCGGTTCATGTGTCCTCATATGTGTGTGCGTGTATGTGTGCGCAAAAAGAGTGAATCACTACCTTCATACTCAGCTAGTGATAATGATTTAGTTTTGGAGTAGCACAGGTTGGCAATGACGCAGGTTGCCATAGAAACAGTATGCAATGGGCAACGGAAGTTGACACACTGCAGACCTACTGACAACTACACACACACACACATACCCATACAAACACCGGTCCATGCATTACAAAAACTACACTTTATGTCAAAGCCATAAGCTGCCCTCACACAGTCCACACTGAACAGCATCAACATTTCAATCTTATTCACATTAAAATTAACTGTACTGAAAATCTCTCTGCGCAATTATTTAACAGCCTTTTCACCGCCACTTCCTCTAAATGTTGATTCTGTATTGCAAAAAAACAGTTAATGGATGTTAACAAAACACAGAAAACTTCAAAACTGGCTCAAGGAGACAGCTGAGACTCTGCCTGTCACTGCCTCAGTTGTTGTTTGGCTTTGTCAAGCCACTCCTTTTCTAAAAAAAAAAAAAAGTACAGTAGTGGCCTGTTTCGAAGCTGTACAGAGCAAAGCTCTCATCAACTTGGTCATTACAGTGATATATTAGTTCTTCCACTGCAGTCTCCAGAAACAGTGCAGTTTACCATTTCTACATTGTTTTTTTAACTTTTATAACTTTATATTTACAGTATATTCCATTGTATCTTTCTGCTCGTCAAAGACAAAAACAGTCATACTAAGTACATTTAAATAATGTACAATATCTTCCTGTTAATTTTTTTCTCACAAGCATTTACAGTATTTAACTGTTATCACAAAGAACTGCACATTACTGTAAACTGTACTGCCTTTATTAGCTGTTTCTTACAGTGAAAATCTAATATTTAATAAGTTATGCAGAATTTATTAAAAGTTTGAGTACCAAAAATCTCAGGCTTCAGGACTTCAACTATGAATATTTGCTGATTTTTTTTTATGTCTTTCGGTTTTACAAGGTGTAATAACATAACTACCACTAGTTTTTAGATTTTATTTGCATTCCTCTTAAAGATCAAAACACCCCCTCTGTAGAGTTATTATATGTCACCAGTCAAGTACCATATTTGTTTAGTAGGGAATATCAAATAGTTTCTTTAAAAGCCTTGTTGGGACACAATACTTCGGTATTCTAGAGTCAAATGTGAGTCAATCTGCCTAACAGCTAAAGCTTGGCCCAAATTCGGTCATGCAACAGGACAATGATCCCAAGCACAGCAGCAAATCTACAACAGAATGGCTCAAAAGGAAAAGAATCAAACCTACCACTGAAAATGAAAAGCTGTATCTCAGTATATCTTCGTGGTCATTTACACTGGTAGTGTCATCTACATCAGATCTGATCACCCTGAAAGCATCTTTAAACCATGTTTAAACAGTGTCACATACAGTATGTACATACATTTTCCTCAGAATTTTAAGAGTATTCTGACTACATTTCAGTGTAATCGGTTTTCTCAGGCAAGACATTTGCTTTTCTGTCTGTGTCAGCTTCAAACTGCCTCTTCCAGTTACACGGGGTCATACAAACAGTATCCAAAAAACGTTTTCCTCAGAATTTTGAGTATTCTGACTACCATTCTGTCTAATAATAATTTTTTCAGGAAATTTTTCCAGGAAATGTTTTCTCAGTTATCTTATGTCAGCTAAGAAATATACTGGATGCTCAGCAAAAGCACAGAGCTTGGCACTGGCCCATGGACTGGACTTGAGGAAATACAGCAATAAATCCAACTGGCTGCTAACATGCAGTGCAGTCTGTGCTGTAGTATGCGGTGCTTAGACTCTCTTTCATACATATACGTATACCCATTCACTTCAGGCTTTCTTTCTAGTTTTCCATTTTACTTTCACTATCTTTGATTTAAAATACCCCGCCCAACATTTTCCTCTATCCTTCACACAGAACCATAATCCCAATATCATTCAACCCCCCCCCCACCAAAAATACACATATACTCACACCCCCTGAAATGTGGACCCTTACAGGGGTATATAGTCAAAAGATTTTGTCAAATAAACAAAGATACAAACAAAAGTTGTATCTAGTGGGTCCCCATTGTCATCAGTTTTAAGATTAGTTTTCAATTCACTCAAACCCAGCATAGTAGATTTGTTTGGTGATCTTTGTTTTACAGTCATTTTACCGATTACTGTTAAAAATTTTAATATCACATGTTTAATGTGATATTTTTTAGACTCAATTTCCATCTCAGTAATTGTCATAAGACAGGGACACTTATTACCAATACCTGAAATCACATTCTGAAGAAAAGACAATGAAATAAAAAGAGAAATTATATTTTAATGCATTAATACACAAGTTTGTTTTTTGCTTTGACAAAAAACCATTTGTAATAATTTTCTTCAGCTCTTTACATAATATCTTTTTTTCTTTTTCTTTTCTTTTTTTTTTGTAGATACTAGCTTTCAACACCACCTCTACTTTGGCTGTGAGTATTAACTGGAATTTAAGAAATGGTAATAAATTTAACTGGTTTGTTGTGTCTCTGGAGGTGACCACAACTACTCAAAAAAGAACCAATTTATCTGAAAATTGTGACCTTGAGAGGCATTATGGAAGTCTGCGTCCTGCTTTTATTACTTCTCCATGAGGGAAAAAAATTGTGACTAACATTTTTCCTCACAGACACACACATATTTCTACTCTCTCTTCATCCTTCTTTTGTTTATACCATGTTGTACATGCCATCATCACCACCTGCACAAACACACACACGTACTGCTGAGCAGAGCTGCTGACCTTAGCATTAGGCAGTCATATGAAAACAGAGCCAAGAAGACAGAAGCATCCTGGCTCACTCTGAGCAGGCAAACGATCAATTGATCCATCAATAAGCCTCTATCTGTTATAGTGCTGTTCCCAACTGCTTGGTACTGATGCTCCCTCTCCAACCCCTTTTTTGGCCCCTGCTGTGCAGAAAATGCTACACAAATGCACAAATATGCAACACAAAAGCAGCCAGGCACCGTAAACGATACTGGCATGTGTCTTTGCCAACTCTAATGCATATTCAACAAAGCTGTAAACTTCCATGTGTATTTCTCTCTGTGTCTCTTGGCCACTTGAGTATCTGCCTTAGTCCAGCAGGACTAGGGGTTGATTGATAGCTAAAACCTCATTAACATAGGGGCTATAATACGGATATCCACCCTACTGCCAAGAAGAAGCCAAACTGTGATTCAACGTACACACTCTCTGGTACCAATGACGTGTCCTAAGCAACCAGCAGGACCTTGAACAGCAACACACTGTCATACTGTCTGAGCAAAAATATCATGCTGACATGATTTCATGTTTACACATGAAATCCTTCTGCACAGGCAAACACCAGTGGCGTGAACTCAAACCTAAAAAAAAAAAAAAAGCTACTTTACTTTTCATATTTGCAACTCATAATTTTAGATTTTTGAAGTCTTAATTTTCCTGAGAATAAATACATTGTGAATCCCTCTGACATAAGCCTGGGAAATCCCCAACATTTGCTAAGTCATTAAACAAAGTAACTTTCTTAAATTATACGTGTATTCTTTTATATTTGATTTTCTACTCTAGGATATTTCAAAGGGAAATATAAAACTTTTAACCCTCATCCTACCAACATATTTAACATACAGTACCGGCTATGAATAATTTACTGTAAGAAGCAAATATTATTAAATATTATTTATTCTCATGCATTATTACTTATGGAATTAATGTCATCTAAAGGGAAAAAACAGAATATTATTATTTTTGTAAACTTACAATTATTATGCATATATGGATATGCATTTTGTAAAACAAAAGTCTGTACTTTTCTTTTATGCAGTTTGAAGCTTTTACACAAAGTACAATCGACAATATTACTTAAAAGCTTATTTACCATCCTATGACTCAGTCATCATTGGGTCATTTCAGGTAACCATTACTTGTGTTGTATTTGTTAAATGATAAATGGACTGGTACTGATATAGTGCTTTTCTACTCATTTTGAGCACTCAAAGCACTTTCTTACTACAAGCCTCATTCACCCATTTACACACACATTCATACAAGTGCTTTTTTCTATGCACTTGTGTTTTCTAAGCACTTTTAACCTAATGTTCACACACTCAAATGCCGATGCATTCATTGGAGGCAACTCAGGGTTCAGTATGTTGTCCAAGGAGCCAGGGATCGAACAGCCAATATGATGAAACCAATGAGGGCCACTTGGACTCTAATATAAAATAATTGAAATAAACATGCAACCAGTCAGCCACACAGATGTAATCTTTCCAGTATGTCTTGGTCTGCTTCAGAGCCATCTCACAGTAGGACATGCCCAAAACACCTCACGTGTCCAGGAGGCATCCTGGTCAGACTACTCTGTACTCTGAATCCCACATGACCTTGTCACCTTGTATTTGTGAGCTGATTCTTTTAGCCACTACCCAAAGCTCACGACCATAGGTGAAGGTAAGAGCGCAGATTGACCTGTAAATCGACAACTTCGCTTTGACGCCCAGCTCTCTTTACAGACCAATACAACATCCCCATCTCTGCAGACACCACACCAATCTGTCTGTTAATCCCTAGCTCCACTCTCCTCTCACTTATGAACAAGACCATGTGATACTTAAACTCCTCCACTTAGGGCAGCAACTCATTCCCAACCTGTAGTGAGCACTCCACCCTTTTCTAGTTGGGAACCATGGCCTCAGACATGGATGTGCTAATTTGCATCAAAACCGTTTCACACTAAGCTGCAAAACAAGCCAGTGGAAGTTGGAGGTCACTGCCTGATGAAGCCAAGAGAACCACATCATCTGCAAATAGCAGGGATGAGATTCTGAGTTCATCAAACTGGACAACCTCCACACCTTGGCTGTGCCTATAAATTCCTTCCATAAAAGTTCTGAACAGAATCTTTGACAAAGGGCACCTCTGGCAGAGACCAACACCCACCAAGAATGAGTCTGACTTTTTGCTGGCAATGCAAACCAAGCTCTCACTACAGTTATGTACAAGGACCAGAAACACTAAAAACAAAGCTAAACACACACTATAGGCACTATAGTTATAGCACACAATTTGCCTCATGCAGCTGCTACCTTCCTGTCTGTCACACCTTCCTGTCTGTCAACAACTTTTTTCAAGTAGATTTTCCAGGCAAGCATCAGCAAATGGAGTTTTCCACACTCCCAGCAGGGTCATTGCTGCTCAGATTAGAACTTGCAATGTAGCAGTTTCAGCTCTCCTTTTCATGTGTGGCATGACCAAGGCATGCCCCAGCTGTCTTAGGTACAGTAGATCTGGTGAGTTCTCCAACGTTCTGAGAATTTCCAGATGATCAATGCAGCAACAGAGTCTTTCTTCCTTAAAATGACTGACAAAACGACAAAAAATGTTTAATTTAAGATCCATGGCAACTTTAACTGAATAAATAGTTCCATTTATTAAAACTGCATAGGCGGAATTGGGTGCTTTTGATTGGGCTCCCTTGGGACCACAGAACATTTGTATTTTTAAAAAGTACTGATATGACATGATTATGAATAAAGTGACTGATAAAGTCATACAAAATTGGAATGACAGAGAAAAAAAACATCAGTGAGATATGACAAAAAATACACTTCTGGGGTGTACACAGTCCCATTTAGGTACCTGTAACCTTCATTATTTAAAGTATTATTTAAAAAGTATGATCAATCTAAGAAAGCACTCAAGCTGCCAGCATCACCAGTGCAACATTTAGCTCTCTTTTAAAGTCCTGTTTCCTCTGGTGTTGATGACACATTTATTTTGTGTTATTCTCACCTAAATTCTTTTTAGCTACACAAATAACAATTGCTCCACAACTGGTTGTTCCACCCTTGGCACAACTGGTTTAGGGGGCAATTACTTTTTCACACAGGACCAGGTAGGTTTGGATAGCTTTGTCCCTTAATAAATGAAATCATCATTTAAAAACTGCATTTTGTATTTACTCAGGTTATATTTGTCTGATATTAAAATTAGTTTGATCTGAAATATGTGTGACAAATATGCAGAAAACTAAGAAATCAGGTAGGGGCCAAATACTTTTTCATGGCACTGTAGATGGTTTCTTTTTTGTTTGTTTGTTTGTTTGTTTGTTTTTTTCCTGGAACACCAGTAAAGCTCAACTGTGCGACATTCGCAGAAGGTTTTGAGTATAGTCAGACATATCCAGTACAAAACTACCTACCTCGTGTATGTGGTAAACAAACCTCTTTCTAGCCTTTGTTAGATGGGGTATTTGTTTCGATAAAACTGTTGGCCTTCAAGTAAACAATGCAAGAACCTTTCTGTGTTTTTTGTTTTTGAAACTGAATTCTACGAATTTTCCTTCATGCTTTTTCATTTCTCTTCTCACAGATGTTTTTTTTTTTTTTTTTTTTTTTTTTATAGGAAAATTTTTTTTTTTTTTTTTAATTTTTTTATAAACTTTTT
>VUQS01076438.1:3586-22361 GCA_015108495.1 Heterochromis multidens
CCCCTTTTCCCCCCCCCCCCCTTTTTTTTTTTTTTTGCCTGCTGCCATTCATGCCTCTTGCTGCATCATTCAGCTTCATTGTAGTTCGCTCCCATTGTTCTTTCCCACTCTCTTGATCATCTCTGTCGCACTTTCACTCTTTCATTGCGGGATCAGAGCTCTGCAGCACTGCCGGGATGTGTGAAATCATTGAAGGTCGGTCCCTGAGGCTCCAGCCAGTCACAGCTGTGTAACCTCAGCCACTTCCCAACCTTCCACGCCTGGCTGCGATGCCCCGCAGCCCAACAACCTGCGAGCACGCTGCGTGGTCGCATCAGCCACGTCACCAACCTTAACATCAAGACCAAGTCATATCGCCCCCAAATATAGAGCTGCCAGTCCAAATCTGCATGTATTTTTTGACTTGCATCACAGCTATTGTCTCTGTTCAAAGTGGATTTCAATGCCTTCCTTTTAAACAAAATATATAGCCTGAAGAGAAATGAGCTGTTGCTCATCGAAAAATAAGTGTTTTTTTTTTTTTTTTTTTAAATCCGTGTAGCTCAAAGTGACCATGTGTGGCAGAGATGATAAGGTTGGTCATCAGTACTTCATTATTGCAAACATTATTATCTGGAACTGCTTTCAGAAGTTTGCAGCTTTTCTATTTTGTTCCTTTCTTTTGAATATAAAAAAATAAATTATTCTGAATCCCATTTACCGGCAGCCCTGTTCATAAAATGAGCGACATAATTTAAGCAGGAATTATACTTGACACCGTTACCAGTTCTTTATTTAAAAGGTGTCAGCTGGTATGTTTTATTGTTTTCATTTCACAAAGCCACAAAATAATGAAATTCTCTTCTCGTTCTGGATGCAATTTTGCTCCTTATTCCTTTCAAAAGTAATTCAAAAATGCTAAATATTCATTGTTTGAATCTGCTGTTTCCAAACAAAAACCTATACCTACTGTTTTTACAACCAAATTCTTCATATTTCTGCACACTGCAGGGAAATTACCCACCCACAGATGTGTTTTCAATACTTCGGCTGGTTCAACCTCTTAGTTACTGTAGGAGGGGCGATGCTGGTAGATTATATAATGTCAACAAGCTTTGTGAGTAAATAACAATGAGTAATAGTGTAAATTCTCCCACTTTAATGAGTGCAGCAGAACTAACAGGCAAGCGAGGAAGCTGTCTATCAGGTGCAGTGTGTAGAAGCTTCTGAGTTGTCATAGCTAGTTTCTGGCTTGTGTAAGTGTACAAGTATTAAAACATAGACTGTATATAAAAAACAAAAAAAAAACATGAAGCCAGTGCAGAAGTTCTTTGAACCTTCTTTTTAATGACCAGCAGGGGGCATAATCTCTGGCTGGAAAATAAGTGACTGTATAGATGTTCTATAGAAGCTCTCTCTTAATTTATGGCCTCAATAAACACTTTCCTGTTCACGTTAATACTAGTAAGTATTACTGAATACACCATGACATTCATTTTGTAATTATGATCTCCATTTGGACTAAAAAAAATTATAAAACAGGGTATGTTTCAAAGCTTTAGGTATGCTCTTTTAGAAGCAGTGTGGGGTTATAAACATGTAAGATGTAGAAGAGCTCATGTCAGGGTTAGCAGTTTGGGTGGGCCACCCAGGTGTATTTACGGCTGTCAGTTTCTTCTGCTCCTCTCAGCCACTGCAGCCATCTTGCATTCATTTTTTCTTTAACTTTTTTTAAAGTAATTGACAGCCGTACTATACATAGGAGGCCAGTGGTATGAATAAGAGACTGGTTTTGCAAGACAGCTTCAGAAATCTAATTTGTTTTGCACATTGCTACGAACAGATTAAGAAAACAGCATTTTGAATAAAATCAATTCAATCAAAGTCCACATATTATATATTCTGGAGCTCAATACATTTAAGCAGCACAGTTTGTTTATATGATAAACAAAATGTTCATTCTCCAAAATGAAGGTCTGTATCATACAAATACAGCTTCCAAAATTATTAACGACTTTGAAGCAGCAAATGTGTTTAAAGGGTTTTTTAAAAGGAGTTTGAACATTTAATTTCCCCACTAAAATCTTTTTAGTATCATAATTACAGGGGGAAAAAAAGTTTTCAGCTTGAATTTATGCCAGTTTCTTTAATAAATTGTGCATTTTGTGTTCTGTGTATATCCATCCATCAATTATCCTAACCATTTATCCAGTGGTTGGAGCCTTTCCTATGGCTCCCACGGCTTTTTGCAGTTATATTAAATGGTGTCTTCTTGAATTGAGCACTTATGAGATGTTACTAAGCTATAAATAGAGATTTGTAAAAATGAGGGCCTGAACAGCTGCTGTGGAAAGAGGTTAAATCACATCTCCTAGTTGTTTAAAACAAACTCCATCTGCTGAGGCAACATTGTAGTATAGCTGAAAAGTGTGAGAAAATATTTTACATGGAATTTATGTTATTGTTTATTTATTTTTACACCTTTTCGGGTCAAGAATGAACTCTTATGCACAGCATGTTTGCATGATGAAATAATTACAGTAAGCCTATTCATGCTTTGGATTTGTTCTTTTGACTCCTGTAGCTTTGGGGGAAATGAAAGATGGAAAGAAACACGGGTTTCACCACAGACCCATATCTGAGAGCGGGACTAACCAACATGTTCACATCCAGTGGTGTCAAGTACTGCCGCCCTGTCAGATGCAACTAGCAGCCTTTAGTGTTGTGCTAAAAATGGCTCTGTGGTGTAGTGGTTAACACATTTACATACATGTGAAAGATCCCCGATTCTTTCAGGAGGAGACACAAAACCCAGCCTCCAGAGGTACCAAGCCCGGATAAATGGGGGCATCTGGTGTAAAAATCTGTGCCAGATCATCAAACATGCAGATCCATCTGCTGTGTTGACCTCTTTGGAAATAAGAGATCAGCCAAAAGTACTTTTATAGCCACAGTCTGCATTTAGAAGTTGAAGGGTGGTCACAAAGTTTGCCAAACAGGAGATCGTGGTTCATGTCCTGTACTTCACTTTCCCTTGCTTGTCAGGTTTAGACCCCATGTGTCAAAATCAAAGCCCACGGGCCATATCCAGACCATCACAAATTTTAATCTGGTCCACATATCATTATCATCATATTATAGCTGTCTGCACAGCAACACGCCAAACTTAAACACTCCACTGCAGCTTCAAGTTAACAAGCTAGCTTGTACAGAATGGCACAAAAAAGAGCAGCTGATGCTGAAGGCAGACCACCGCAGGTGTAGCCTCGTGAGACTATTTGTGCTTCCAAAGAACATAATTTGTGTCATCATTTTAATGTGTAAACACCAGCAAAGAAAAGAGGCAGCTACTAAAGCTAAATGTTTCTCTTTTTAATTTTGCTTTCATGTGCAGCCAGTTTCATGGCAGAAGGTTGGGCTCTATGGTTCAGGTGAATTACATGATCAAAAATCTTTTACTATTTTTTTACTGAATGTGGAAAAAAAGGCTAATATTGGGAGGCTTAGATTTTCAATTAAAGCAGGTCAGTAGATTTTTGTATGTCTGGCAGTTGATGTGATTCTCATTTCCCAGTGTGACCCTTAGAGAAACTGAATTTGACACCCCTGGTTTAGGCACCAAAAGTACTTGATTATATTTTGTGGGGCAAAAAAATAATTAATGGTTTGTGTTAAAATATGCTCCTTCACAACATAAATCATCCACACTGAAAAATGACAGTTACCACCGGGTCAGACACTTTAAACCTATCTGTGAGACGCCAGCAGCTTTGACAGCGTGGCAGAATTTGATGTCCTGATGAGAACAGGCTGCCACAACAGATGCTTTCTTATAGATTCAATAAAAGTCAAAGATTATCATTTCTGAAGTCCCTTGAAAGCCTCTGTTCTTTTGTTGTGTGGTAGGATCATCCATGTAGTGGTCCCTCCGGAGCCAAAAGAGGTGTAAGATCCTGCTGGAGGATACTTTTATACTGCCACAAGGGTGGATCATGCCCAAGCTTTCCGTTTGGGGAACGACCTGGGTTAACCAGAGGCCAGTCTGACTGATTCTGCTGCCTCACAATGCTTGTTGCTGCTCTCAGTGGAATGGCATTTTAGAAGAATTATGCGATCAATAATGCTGCGATTTGAGGGATTTTTTTTGTTGTTGTTTGAATTACACTGACTGATGCAGTGTGAGAACATCCAGCTGAATACAGAGAACAGATCAGGTGTTGTACGGTTGCAGCATCCTAATGCGAAGTCGTTACCCTTCCCACAGGGCACGGGATCCAAATGTCAACATCGCCCTTGCCAAATTAGAGACGTGTTCTATTTGGGTACACATGTCGGCATGGGAGGGGCAGAGAGGATGAATGTAGCAGTCTTTACACCTGGTACTGTGAAATATCCAAACTAGGAGTGATTTCCTGCAGAGAATACCCAGAGGAAAGAGTATTCTCCACACTATTAAAAAGGTGTCACTTGCTGCTGTGAAGCTGACCATTAAATCAGTTTATGTGTTATGCTATGCACTGTCTAGCTGTAATGTGTCTCTTTTGGGACCAGTAGCAGGTAAAATGGTAGAACACATGACTTAAATCAACAGTGTCTCATAATTTGAACCCATAACAACATTAAATTAGGATGTGGCTATGTTAAAAACACCTGATCTGCTCTTTGTATTCAGCAGCATGTTGAACCGGTGCATCAGTCTGTAATGCAAATAAAACCCTCTGAAAACACGGCAACATCGATTGGGTAATTTTTCTAAAATGCCGCTCGACTGTAGTGATGCAGCAAAATGGGATGGGTGGTGTAAAAAATTTGATATTAACCCTTCAACACACTGTTTTTATTTTTGTTTTTTGTTTTGTTTACTATATAGTAGTATCTGACAGGAACATTGTAGTATATTTTAAGTGCAAATGCAGCTGTTGTGACTTTGTGGGTCAGGGATTCAGATGGATTCTGAGTCAAATGCATGTCTCTGACCAAAGAGAAACACAGAAGATATTAGTGTTAGGCAGTATGTTAAAATATCCTGTCAGCCTGTCAGTCAAACGGACGATCTGATATCGTCGTGTTGGTGTTGTTCCTGAATCAACAAAACTAATGTTGGTCCAGGTTCAACATTGCAAGTGGCCAATCACACAGTATTGATGTCATACTTTTGCGACATGAAAACACCATCACACCACACACCAAACCCTAACCCTGATCCTAACTATAGCCTCGTAACTCTAACCCTTAACCACGGTCACATCCTAACCCCCTACCCTAACCCTGACCCTAACCGCCCCCTTTTTTGGATGTTTTTCCTGAGTGGACATCGGCAGGTTTTTTTTCCAAGTCACAAACCTATGACATCATAACAATGTGATTGGTCAGATGGAATGCTGATCCTGGACAAACATTATTATGTTGATCCAGGAACAACACCAACACAAGGATATCAGATAGACCCAAACAGTGGTATAGCTGCTGATATATTTGCTGAGGTGTAATGTTATCCATCCAGACAGACTTGACTGTATATAAACCACAGACAGTATAAAAATGGATGTAGCCACTGTGATGCCACCCATTGGTTTTGGACTTAGTTTTAGCGTTTTGGCTGCCACCATGTTGTTTTCCTGATGACGGAAGTGACCTTATATTGATGAAAGGATGAAGTCAGTAACTGACTAATAAAATACTACTCAGAGTTGTTGTTATGAAAGGGCAAATTATGCACAGAGACCAAAACTGACTGTAAACATGCTTTTTAATGCTAAAAATTTGGCCAGTTTAACACTGGAGTCTGTGGAGATTTTGGAGCCTCAAGTGACCATAAGACAAACTAAAGTTTCTGCCACTTTAACCTTCATTTTCAGTTCCTTAGGCTGTCCCTTGATATAAAAGCTCCTATAACAGGAAAGTTTTGCTCTATTTTTGTACAGTGTGAGGAAGGTTATGCAGGTTGACCATCTTTTCTACAATCTATTCTTGGAACAAAGAAAACAAAAACAGCTCTTTGGGATTATTTTTGTTTTTAACTGACTAAACTGGCAAGCCGAACAACCTAAATGAAGATGGAGGATTGCATGCTTTAAATTTACATCTGCTAATAAATGATCGTGCCGAACCCAGCCACAATAGGGCCACAAGCCAGTGACTCCCAAGACCGTATAAATGGGGAGAGTTATATCAGGAAGGGCATCCAGCGTGAAATATTTGCCAAATCAAAAAGCAGATCATCAATAATAGATTTAGATGTGCAGAGGAGGGATAGTGGATATATTGGACAAAGCATGGGAGACTTCCACCTTGGTCCGCATCAATCTTATAATTCCAGGTCTCCGCTGCACTGCATCTGCTAGTTATATTGGTGGGAATAGCCAGCAGTGTGTGTGTGCAACTCTCTGCTCTAGCTCTACACAACAGGAAGGAAGGAGGTAGCACCTACAAGGCTGTCATTTATCAAGGTAACTTCCTCAACCTGGATAGTTTAAAGTAGTAAACGGATGGACTGACGGACGGAAATGATCAGGTTTGACCACTAAATTACCAAAATAAAATTACAAAAATCAGAAGCCCATAATTGCTGCATATAATTGCTAAGATAGCTACCTCAAAAAGCCATTATTGCTTCAACTGACCGAATCACCCTGCTGAATGTATGTGAGTGATTTTCACAGTGATTTAGACAAATTTAAAATGCTTCCCGTCCGACATGTGTTCATGATATCTGCTCTTTGTTTGTGTGATTAATATCTAAAATAACAGACACATTTGGGTCTAATCAGAACTAATTTCGGCACATAACGGCTCGGTGTTGCTGGACCACAAGTAATGAGGCGAGCTTAACATCTGTTAAGCCAAGTATTGTGTGGGCCAGATGTGGCTCAAATGTGTGGCACATATAAGATGGACCTGAGGCTGAGTTGAGGACACCCGGCTTACCCTGAGTTAACCCTGTCACGTGAGGCCAGATGTGGCCCATGAGGTATATAAACTTCTGTCTGGGTCTGCACTGATGAGCAGTGAGTGGTTGCTGCAATCAGTTTATCTGACCAAACAGCACTTTATTTTTTGTTTCCTCCTGCTGTTTGGTTTCAGTACCCCTTCACAAGCTGTCCTACAAAGATCTGAACTGCTTCTTTAATTGTTCATTCAACATAACAGCAGACCTATTTGAAATGCTGGAATATCAGATACCACCCCCTCCCCCCGATATCACAAATATTACTTCACAAACACAAAGTAAATTTCTAACTTCATGCTTTCCTGCTGTACCTGCCACATGCATTATTATTACCATAAAGTAGATTTTATAGAGCAGTGCTGTTGGATAAACCTGCTCATTGATCATCCCTTTTCTTGTTCACTGAGGCGCTCCTTTTAACTTTCCCTTTTGAGTGCTTGTGAGTAATACAACTACACAAGTGAGTAAATATTTGTGAGTTTGCTTTATCGTTTTCAGACCACTAAATGCTGACCCTCATTGACATCACTGTGCTTCTTTTCGTCCTCCCCGCTCGTTGCATGCAGGCTGATATTTGTGTTGCGTCTAATTGCATTACGCTTCCTCCTCGTCTCTTCGCCCTCAGTGACTGGGATGAGTCAGGCAGCACCACTGAGAACACTGACTGAACCTTGCTCTGCATCTCTACCCGGGAATGCAGACCACTCATTTTGAATATGTAATATCTGCACAATGCAAACAACATACTGAGCGACAGACCCCAGTGTCATTCGAGCCTGTTCGCTGATCTAAATCATGCCTATATATGGCCTGGTGTTCTAGATGACGCTTGTAAATATAGTAAGGCATCTGGTGTGGCACCTGCAATCCATCTGGCTTGGCATGATAAAGGTGCCACAAGCAATGAAGAATTAGACTCCTCATGATGCAGATGACTCCGCAGCAACAAAGCAAAACAATTCAACACGCCACATTCACGTTGTTTTTTTTGCAGAGGTGTAAATTATGATACAGAACATATGGATTTATCACAGGAAATACTACAGCTTACATTTGCTCCAGTTCACTCCAATTAAATCTGCCTCTGATGCTCTCGTTGCTTACTTGCTGTCGATTCGGCACAAGACCAGAAAGTCGTTCGGAAGGCCATCTGGTGCAGCACCTTTTGCCCTGCAAAAATATGTCTCCTGTTACTGGTAATTGCTGTCCTCGTTTACAGAATGCGGCACTACTGTAAAGGCACACTTTTTTTCTCCTTTAGGCAGTTAATCATATCTACAGAGAGAGATTGTGTTTTATTACAGCCTTTTTTTTTTACTTGACATTTACATGTTTAAGATGTCTATGACACAAAGAGACATTTTTCCTGGGCCTTTGCAGGAAGCTGACCCCTTGATTTGGAAGCACTGAAATGAACTACCTGACTGTGAATAAACCATAAACTATAAACTATATACAAACACATCATCACCCATTGGTTTGTGGAGCATTTAAGCCGTCGTCATCTTGGTTTTTCCAAACATTATTTGGACAAGAAGGTGGTATGCTTGATTAGCAACGTGCATTGCATAGATATAGATACAGGCTAATTAGTGCTATCATATAGTAATGGAGTGTTACACAATGAAAATAAATGGTGCACAGACACAACAGAACATATGATTGTCACAAAAATTACATTAAAAGTGCTTCAAATGAGTTTAGTGATTTTATTTAGCTAAGCTGGTGCCTAGCCGAAAGCTAATCAGCACCTACCTGTTGCTCCAAGTGGGCATACTCTTAACCCTGTGAGGTCTACATCATCATTGACCCTGACCCTGTGCTATCAGAATATATCATTTTGGGTTTTCTGAAAAATTTCAGTGAACAAAACAAAAACATTTTCCCCAAAAGGTCCTTTTTTGCTTTTCTCCACTTCCACTTGTGTTCTTTTTTTCAGCTCCTGATGTTGTTGCTTCTTATAAATTAGTTAAGACTACCTCCACCTCAACCCTCCGCCGTCATGTAGTATTGTTTATTTCACACATAATACTGTTTATTTTTACTTAACTGATCCCTTGAAATCAGGACATATAATAGAAAATTCTTACATTTTTGTATTGGTGCCTTTTCCTAAGCAAAAGATCTGAGTACTTCATCCACCACTGGTCACAGGTCGGTTTTCTACCTGGTCACAATTTATACAGAATAAACTCAGTGCTCAGGTCTTCCTATCAAAAGCTTTTCTCTGTGATTGCTACTGAAATGCAGGCGAGGCAACAAAAGGTGAAACGAGGCAGAGAGCCATTTGGTTTCACGTATGAAAGGTGAATTTTTAGATGCTTGGTGGCATTTACATTTTGTTATACTTTTTCTCCACCACATTTCAGAGGGAAATAAAACTTTTCCCTCTAGATTTACACGGCAGCCCTGATTATGAGTCATTTTTTGTTAGATTAAGATGAAACATAATTGAATAATGTAGGCAGTATATAAAGTAGTTAAAATTAGTGCCACCTTGACAAGTCTTTTAGCCAGCTACTTGTTTTTACTTTTACTTTTTACTTGCTCTTTACATTTTCAGTTAATCTGCAGATTTTTATATCAGTTTATAGAAATAAAATTGGCTTCTATTCTCAGCCATTTTTCAAGGTGCTGAGTTTCTATTTCTGTCATTTTCTCATTTTGTTTGATTACCAGACCAGTAATGCCACTGGAATACCTGAGTGCATTTAAGAAATCAGTCCTCTCAGTGTACTCAGTGCAACCGTTTTCACATGTTTTCCTTTTATTCCTTGTTTAAGTTTTTCCCAGTTGCTCTCTTTTTTTTTAGCCTTTTTGTCTACACCTTGATTTTTGATATCTTCTTTCCTTTGCCCTTTCTCAGACTGTGCATCCTCGATTTCTTTCAGCGCATCCTCTCATCTTAGTCCCTTAAACCACAGGTCTGAACAGAGGAAGCAAGAGAGATGCAAGGAGAGCAAAATAAAACACCTTTGCTCTGAAGCCATCCTTTTAAAGCGACGTCGGTTAAATATAAAATCTGGCACAGCTGCATCATCTGTCCTGCTGTATGTTTTTAATCTCTGTAAATGAGCGTAAGTGTTCATGACAGTTTAAAATATACTTTTTTAAAAATTCACGGGGCATGATGTAAAAAGGATGTACATCTCTCATTTTTTTTCAGCAGGTCGTCTTGACCATGTCTAAATGCCTAAATGAGTTATTGCCACGTGATTGGCTGATTAGAATCTTTCACCTTTGGACGCCTACTAGGAGTAACCCTTGTTTCTTTTTTCTGAAGTGAGCAGTTTCTGTCATATTTCAGGCCTGCTTCCAGAACAAAATGACTGGGTGTGCATCAGAACTTAGTGAGGGTGATCTCTGCCTGTACAGCTTACTGGCGCTACCCTTTGAAAAACCCGGAACCTATTCTAATGGTCATCAAACCACATCTTTGTATATTTTGAGGTGTCAAAACTTGTCATTAAGGGTACAAGAGAGGTTGTCAAATATTGTCTTTATGGGGGAAAAAGTTAATGAGTACTTGAACAGGTGTACCTAATATAGTGGCTAGTGAATGTATATAGGAAAGTTGAGTATATAGGAAAGACTTCAGATATCATAGCTCTTCCAGCAAGCTTCCTCTGTCCTTCAGGTGCACTTTAAGTTGTCACACTAAGGTTGATTTCTGGGTCACAAGCAGGAGGATGGAGGATGAAGGAGACGAGGAAGCAGAAAAAAATATCTAACAGACTTTTTAAAAAAAAAAAAAAAATTTTTAATTAAAAAGCTTCACGCTTGAATATCAAAGTTGGCATTTCTGCTTAAAAAGTAATTAATAAAAGTCTTTACTACCTGTTGCAGCTCTGGTTGCAATGCAAACCTGACCACCAGACCATCAGTTCGAGGCTGATTTTATATGCAGTATCAGAAACTTAAAAGAAAGTTTACTAATTGAGAGACACACAAATATAGTGGAGGACTGCAGAGAAGCATCTCAGAATATGCAAATCTGTCAGGAAGAGAGAGTCTGTAAACATGCAGAGAGGGTCAGTGGAGGTAAAGTTGAATGAAAAGCAGCCAGTTTAAAACAGATGTGCGCACGCTGCAGAATGGTTCCAAGTCGAGACATCTGTATGTGTTTTCATATCGGATATGCTTGTTTGTTGTGATGTATTTATGAGGATGTGAGGGCCCATCTTGTTGGCAGACATTACAGCAGAGGAGGGTGGATTTTCACTAGAAACGAGTGTGATGGAAAACAGTTGATCATTTGGATGAGACACTGATTCAATCACTGAGCGGCAACTTAAGGTTGCACTTATAAAGGCACATGGAAACGGTCACTGCAGACTGTTTTGATTGGTTAAAACTCACCTTTCTTAACAACAGTATGGGTCTTGCAATAAAATCTCTGCAAGTGTTAAAATACCGGACAAGAGTTATACGTGGCATAATTCACTGGAGACCACTAGCTACTAAGAAACCTGTTGACATTTGAATAAAAGTAAAATGAGAGGATTGCAGTGGAACAGCAGGTTAAATCTTTTTGCTGCTTAAATGTTTCCAGTGTACGGCGGAGTTCATCTTCAATGAGCTCTGTTTTATAATAACTGCAGTGCCTTCATGTCTCCCCGTTAAGGTGCAAGAGTGCAAGGGTTTCCATTAAGAGCTGCGAGGAAGATAATAGTCATACTCTCTCATAGCCTTTGTGTTTTCTGTCTGCAGAAAGCACAGGCATCCAGCATTGAAGCCAATGAAGTAAACACTTCCAGAGTATGGCCTCAACACCAAATTGAAATAATATCCAATGATTTGGTGCAGCCTAATCAGTGATTAGTGAAGGGCTGTCACCATGTGCAAACTGGATTTCCACATATGCACAGTTAAAGCATCATTTAAGGATATGAAAATGTTTCATTTCAAGCTAATTAAACTTGTTAAATTAAGTTTTTAAGGAGGCTTTATTTAATATTAATCAAAGTTAATTAGTAGACTTTCAAGCGTTTTCTTTTTTGTAGTTAAGGACGTGAATTGAGGGGGTCTATTGTGCTCATTTTTAGCTTAGTTCTCCCCTTGGACTATACCTGAGTATAATGTTTATTTATGCTATACAGGTCAATGGTGCAGCCTCAGTTCATCCACTGTCTGAAACAAGTTGTTTCAGCTCCTCTCCCTTGAAGGTCATCCTCCCTTTAACCAACAGCCAACTTTCTTCTGATTGGCTCCCCCTCCTAAACAGAGGGTTTGAACAGCAGGTGGGTGGGGCTTCTGTGCTAACAGCCAGACCTGTGTGCTTGATATCATGGAGAGCCAGTAGTAGAAAAAAATGGTCTGAAGCCTGAACTTTTGACTTTGCTTTTCTGATGAGTTCATGGGCTTAATTACTAGTTTTAAGTCATCAACAAAAAAAATTAACAAAATGATCATCATTTTGTTAATTATGGTCCCCATTAGCATCCAGATTGATAGCCTGTAGCCTGTGAGCATGGTTGGTTTTCATAGTCAGATCTGAACCTCGTCGTGATGGTTTCCAAAACCTAAGATAGTGATGGTGAGCTTCAGGCTTCACAGTTCACAAATCAGTGAGTGATGTCACAGTGGGGTGTATGTCCATCTTTAATATACAGTCTATGGTTTTAAGGCAAGGGTGGGCAACATTTTTTACCAAATGTTTTTACTGATAAAGTAAGTGAAGGGCCTTGCATTGGATAACTGAATCTAAACACGGTTACAAATTATTAACGTAAAAGAAAAAGAAAAATACACCTAAATGCTAGATGAACATTTCAATTAGCCTACATCTTGCCAATTGTCTGATATACAACATATTTTGCCAATTTGTTTTGATTTATAGTATGAATTTAGCTTGGCAGACTTTTTGGGCAACTTTTTGCCGATATGATAGTGACCATGATAAAAAAGAGAAGGGCAACAGGTAACACCACTAAACCTGACAGGAACACCTACTTTCAAACAGATTTTTTCTTGTCGGAGGGAACCCCCCGAACAAGAAGAGTGAAAAGTGAAATCACATTATCAGGGGGAGGCCAGAAAAAAAACACTAACAATATGTTTCTATTATATAGTGAAGAACAATCATAGGCATGTCATAAGTTTCAAAGACTTTTATTAGCAAATTAATGTAATTGTTGACTCTTTGCAGTTCTCTTTTGCATGCTGGATATCATCTTCTAGGCCAAATCCTGACTCATGGTGATCCATTCCTGCCTTAACAGTTCTACAAGTTGATCACAGTTAGTGGGCTTCCGCTTATACACAAGCTTTTTAAAGACTCACCATACTAAAAAAGTCATCAACTTCTTCCAGTGATCCAGGAGCAATCTGGTGATAATCTGTGCATTTTCCAGCATGATGGAGTGCCATATCACTAGGCAAAAGTGATAGCCTCGGAGATCGTGGGATTAACATTTTGGATCTATGGCCAGGAAACTCCCTCAGATCTCAATGTAACTGAGAATCTGTGCTCTAAACATCTGGCCGTGAGTGTCTTAGCTCAAAAAACTGATCAAAAGGCAGACGAGCCCCACTGTCACAACTCGGCTCAGAAAGAGAGGTGCAATTAAGGCCACTAACTGCTAATTTATTCAGAAACATGCAGTTTCTGGCTCTCTTCCACAGTGTCTTTTGTCCTGTCTTCCTCCCCTCACCCCCAGCCGGTCGTGGCAGATGGCTGCCCTTCCTGAGGAAGGTTTCTTCCTGTTAAAAGTGAATTTTTCCTTCCCACCGTTGCCAAGTGCTTGTTCATAGGGGGTCGTCTGATTGTTGGGGTTTTCTCTTTATTATTGTAGGGTCTACATGTTGTGATTTGGTGCTATATAAATAAAATTGAATTAATTGAAATGAATTGAATTAATATTAATCAGCGGTGAGGGTGTGTGAGTAGGTGAGTGAAAGGTTGAGAGGCACAAAATGAAGGTGTAACAGAGCTCTCAAACATTTGATGAAGGGTGGGACCCAGGTACCTCCAACTGGCCTGATCGGTCTGCTCCATCCAGCTGCTGCAGTATAAAAGTAGAACACACAGATGGGTTAGATAAGCAAGCAAAGCAACATTTAAAATTAAATTCACGACTCCCTCCCCCCACTCATTTAGATAGGAGCTGCAAAATAACTCCCCAACAAACTACCTGTGTGCGTGATCAGATGGTGAGACTTGCTTCTAGGAAGACTAAATCCTCACAAGCTGAAGCTACAGTTGAAATAACTCATGAAGCCTGTTGCATGAAAGCACAGAAGGACTGCACACAATCTGGTTTTTGTGCACTTTCCTTTACCGTGTGGGCTGGGTCATGGATCTGTGGATGACACTTGCAGTTAGGCAGTTAGCTCAGCCATTTAATCATTTTGACCATTTTACTGCTAATTTGGTCTGAGTCCCTAGTACATTTATTCATTATTGATTAGAGATTAAATGTCTCTGTTGTGTAGCTGATGGAGAACTCAGTCATCCCCCTCTGATGAAATGCTTGTTATGTCTGTGTATTTGGCTCTGGGGCTTCTGAGTTTTCTTGTGTATGTGCTTGCCTTACAGTAAAGCAAAGAAAGAGAAAAAAATATGCTCAGCCAATCACTGCGCCGTATGGCAGCAGCCGCCTGTTGCCATGGTAACTACCTGTTAATATTCCAGCAGAGTTTTCTCTCTGACAAGGGGAGAGCGCCACTTTCTCGCTACAGAAAATCGATTGGACATTCCTGCAGAGAATAAGCAGGCTCAGTCACGTGGTCGGCGCTGCAATACCTGCACGTCTGGATGTTTCACAGCCTCAGTGTGACCTCACTGACCTTGGCTTGCATTTTAGAGTAGCAGAGGCTTCGTGCATGTCACCATTAGTTCTTACTGAATGATCATTTCTTTCAAATGTAGTTTTTCTTTGCCGTACAGTTCTCTTGAGGAGGCTCTTCAAAGGTCGGGCATTATGGAACTGAGCCTTCTTTGCTCTTGAGTGTTAAAACTGTTCAGGCGGGATTTGCTGCATGTCATAAAAAGGGATGGCATTGATCACGAATCCCATTATACCTTGGAATTGATCTCAAGCGGCCCAGGCAATTGCATTTCTCTACTGAAAAGATCTTTTCTTTAACAGTGCTTTTTACATGTGTATGTAGTTAACGGCTGTATAATGAGCCATTAATGACATACCCAGGAAGACACAGGCTCATGTTCACGATTAGTCGATTAATTGGCTTGCTGACCCACAGAAAATAACCTGTTTCTTAAGTATGAAGATATTATGATTTCTGTCTTATGTGTGAGTTAATTCTTGTTTGGACAGATAATCAGTTTTGAAGATGTCATGTTGATGTTTAGGAAACTTTTATTATCCAGCATTTAACAAAACACTGGACAAATAATTAGTAATCAGTGAAAATCGTTATCTGCAGCACAATCAGTTTTAAATGATTCAAAATGGAATAAAAGAGCCACATAAGACTGGTGTATAGTTTAATGTTATATAACAATATATTTTTTGCCAAAACTGTGTAAAGTCAGCAGCAGAAGTGCAGGGAGCCATGAGGCATTGCCTGTGGCTTGGTGAGAAGACATAACAAGGATAACAAGACGTTTTTGGGGTTTTTTTTTTTTTGAGTAATGCACAAACATAGAAATGTTTTTTCCCCCCTTCGTGTTTCAGGGAACAAGTGTCTGGTGCAGAAAAATAGATCCAATTCAAAATGTCAAAGTGTGCTATTAAAGCAACAGTGTTTTTCTCTGAGCTCTGTGCAAAACACTTTGTATTGTCACCTGTGAAAGCGCTGTGATGCGTTCTGAAGTTGGAATGAAAGTCTCCGGGGTGCCTATTGGACTTCAGATTCATCTCCCTCTGTGGAGGCAGTCGATCTGGAAGATGCTTCAGATTTCCGTCTGGGTTATTTGGGGCTTGTGAATCAGATTGTTGCGTGTCCCTTTCAGCAGAAGGCTCACATGTGTCTCTGTTAGATGAAATCATTTCAAAACCACGTGACTGTTGCTGGAACTTTCCTTTCAGGAAGCTACAAATGAACGATTTTATTCCTTTGTTCCTAGAAGAACAAGTGGAAAAAATGGTAGCTTGCACACTATACCAAAAAAAAAAAAAGACAAACCTGTCAGGTCATGCTTCCATTCACCTCCATCAAGGTTCAGTACACATCGTCTAAGGCTTAGGAAATTTCTCAGAAAAGAGAGTAGATAGAATTGAGACTCAGTGTCTCCTGCAATGTGCTGCCTTCACGCTGAGCTCACCGCTGTCTGCAGACTGTAGCTTCATATTTAATGCACAAACATGAGTGTGCTATTGATTCGTTCATCTTGCCTTCTAGCAACATACTTTGCCAAAAGTCACACTTTTCCCTTATGACACGATATTCAAGCTACCATGCATGCATTATGGAGCCAGAAATCTGATATTGCAACCTTTTGTTTTTTGTCTTACAGCTTTTTTTGGCTCTTGAGGCTTGTTGACATAGTAACCACTCACAGGGCTACTTGAGTTTTACTGCTAATCGCTAAAAGTTAGCCAGTCTAGTAGGACACTATCACTCTCGAACTTCTTCTCCTTCTGTAGCGAGCTGTCCACTCTACAGAGGAGCAGAAGGGCTGAGATAGTGGCTGATCAGTTGAGATGCACGACACATGGGCTCAAATGCCCTTAACTCCCCCCCAGTTTGACTCCTGGGAGGCCAAACCCTTGCTGCAAGTCATTTCTGCTCGCCTCCCCCACATTCCTTGTCTATCTTTTCCGTCCTCTCTAGTAAAGACACAAAGGACACGGTTATTGGTAACAGAAGCTCTCTGGTCTACATTTATAGTCCTACTCGGTCAACACTGCACAATGTCTGTGCAGGCTTTGGTTGTGTGTAGATAGACGGTCCATGTTGAGAATAAAAGAGGGACTGCACTTGTTAAAATGCAGCCTAAAAATATAAGCTATTATTTGCATTGTTAATTTTTAATTAGGTTTTTTTTTAAATGTATCTGCATTCAAAATTAATGAAGAGGAAGTCTTGGCCAGGATATTCATCAGCTACACCAAAAGTCCCAAAATATTGGCCGTTGCCCTCGGAGGCAGCAGAGTATCCGGTGGGTTCCCAGATTGCCTGTCTAATAGCTAAACTGTTCTTTGTGAAAGCAGTTTATAGTCCAGCTGAGGTTGAATAAAAATGGAAGGCCCAACCCAGCTGCACATGCACTATAAATACAGTAGATTTTTTCTTTTTTTGGCTCAGTGTTCCTTCCAGTGTCAGCATTCCAATGAGAGAGCTTTTGTACTGGTCAGCAGTGGGAAATCAGGTCAACACAATATGAAAACAGAGTTTTTCATGGCTCAAAAGGTTTCATTTGTTGTTCTTTTCTTTGCTAAACGTAAGTCTCCATCCCTGTAAAGGAACAAGCAGTCACAGGACGTACAGGCACAGGTGTAATGTTTCAAAAGGTACCCAAAAAAAGACAAAAATGATATAAGAAATACACAAAAAACAAACAAGTGGGCCTGTAAGAGGTTATCTGAACTGGATGCTATTCAAAAATACTGCTTGACAAAACGAACTGACATGACCAAAGGAGAGAACTCAAAGTATATGGTAGCAGAGAAAACCATTTTAAATGCAAAGGGGGATAGTAACTGAAGTAGATACAGGGAAAACTAAATCACACCCCCATGCTGTGTTAGCAGATGGTTTGTTCCACTTGTTAGGCCTGTTTATTTTAACCATCCCCACCCTTAGCATCCTCTTTTATCAATTCAGGTAAGGACTGGAATAGCAGACAGGTAACTCAAAAATAAGAGGAGTACAGTGTTGTGTTATAAAGTGTATTTAAACAAATTAAACCAAACAAATATTCAAGTAATTGCAAATTAACTTCAATGAGGTAATCATGTGGGAGAGTGAGACCTACATGTCTGATTTATGTGAGTGTAAAGGGTGCATGCATTACCACATTGTTATTTCTGTGGTGTTTTTGTGGATATGGGCATCACAGTCCAACTGAGGAAGATGGGTTTAGATACTGTATCCTGCAATGTGAAGTGAATATCTGGCTCTTTTTGACTGTTTGATTTGTGTTTCTTCTTCATTGACAAGTCAGCAGCTGTATGCTTTAACCCATACATACTGTTTGGGTCAAATTTTGGGGGAGGACCTTGAACTCTGAGAACCGTCTGTGTTTCCACCACATTTGCTCAGCTTCCTGCAGAGACAGGCACCTGCTGGTCTTTGAAGGATCATGTGGGAAACAAGAAGGCTCCCGGGGCCTCTAGCTTCCTCCCACAGTCCAAAGACTGTCAGGTTAATTGGTGAATCTAAACTGGCCATGGATGAAGTGCTGTATGAATGTATGGTTAAAGTGTGACTTCAGTAAAGGCTATATAATAAGTTCAGTCACATTATGTGCCTATCTTCTAGTGCTTGTGGTGTGCAAGCATAAGCACCTGCAATGTAAGAAAATAATCTAACAATAAACAAATTAGAATCCATTCATTCTGAGCTAACTAAGATTAAACTAACTGAGATTAAAACAGAGGTCAAAGGAGCAGTTGTGGAGGTCGTAAGACTATAAGGGCACCTGAGCTACCATTTCAGTGAGTGTGGGAAACGTGCAAGGCTTCCTACCACTGCTTTGAAAGCACAGAAGTCTACAATAAGCAAGTTTTGTGTTCTAAGCGTTAATTAATGTTGTGAATACAAACAAAGGCATTAGAATTTTAAGAATAGTTTTAAAGATAAGACATTTAATGAAAGTTTGACCTTATTTGACCTTGAAGAAGAGGTCAAAGGTCCAATGTGACATGATACTTTAAATCTTTGTGTTACTTTCTCTGTGTTTACAATACACACCACACTTGTAAGAGTCATTGTTTCTAA
>VUQS01076438.1:22381-35431 GCA_015108495.1 Heterochromis multidens
AATACAAACAAAGGCATTAGAATTTTAAGAATAGTTTTAAAGATAAGACATTTAATGAAAGTTTGACCTTATTTGACCTTGAAGAAGAGGTCAAAGGTCCAAAGTAATGTGATATTTAGAATCCCCATATATCATTCCCTATATGCCTAAATGTTGTCAATACAAGCAATGGCTGTAAGAAACATAGTTTTAAATAGCTCTATATAGCATTATTATCACTTTGACCTTCAGATCAATCTATTGACCTTGAAGGAGAGGTCAAAGGTCAAATGTGACATGATACTTTAAATCTTTGTGTTACTTTCTCTGTGTTTACAATACACACCACACTTGTAAGAGTCATTGTTTCTAAGTTTTAAGGCTTTTTGTCAATTTTTGACCAATAAACCATTAAGTTGACCTTGAAGACCTTGGTGGATGTAAGCCAAATTTTAATGGATTGTTAACATGACCCCACTCTACACCCCTACAAAGTTTTACCCGAATTCATTCAAAACTTTTCAAGCTATTGTTTACAGACAGAATCACACTCACGTACGAACTACCAAAAACATAACGTCCTTGGCGGAGGTAATTAATATTGATGACTATAAATGCTAGTTATGATGATTTTTTTTTTTTTATGATGATACAGAAGTGAGGACAGTGTTTGATGGTTGTAATGGTTATGCATGGTTATATAGTGAATCCCAACAGTTGAGAATAAATGTTCTTGCCATTTTCACTTTCAAGAAAATATCTTGAAATCATTATGGTTGTTGTGTTTTCTTGTGGTAGGTAAAACAGGACATGTTATTGTGTGAAACTAGATTTTTTTACTCCAAAAATGAGTGTTAAAAAAATACACTGTCCCTGTTCTCTGAAACATTAATTAAGGATTAATCGTTTATTTATTAATGCCAGACAGTCTATTTATACATTCTAAATTAATCTGTAGTTCAAAACTTGTTGTAGACACTTATTATGAGGGAACCATACTGTAAAGGCACAGAATATGAACAGTATGTAAGGGTTAAAGCAGAATAGTATCAGGCTATTGTGTAGATTGAAGCTGTTAGAGCCGGATTAATTGCTTTGTTCTAGGCTGTATCTTTTATCTTTTTTTTTCATTTTTCTTTATATTTGTTCTTTTCTTTCTCCATGAAATTAATTTTTTGAAACCTATTTCTCAGGTGATTCATTGCCATTCTGTCAGCGGTTGTGTGTGTGTGTATATATATACGCTTGTATAGCTCAATATTCTCTGCATTATTTATGAGAACTTGCATGAGCAGCGGTATTTCCGTGGGAATGACTGAGGGGATTTCACTGCACCACCACGTCCCCGTGACCCAGTCTCCTTTTCATCTGCCCAACGGCAACGGAGATGAAGGGAACCCGAGAGTAGGAAATGCAGGTCGTATCTGTTTACGTGGCATTAGACTGTTTCTAAAGTTTATATATAGACTGTTTCTAAAGTTTATATATACATCCCTCTGAGCTCACCAAATTGCCTCAGAGGTCACAGAAAGACGTGGTTGAAGTGACACGGAAATGTTGCTTGTCATTTTTTAATCACAAGTTTGTGTCAGCGTTCCATCTTCCCTTCATCCTCTTCCCTTTTCCTCGCCTCCGAGGGGCCAGGCTGCCTTCTTTCTCACCTCTGATGTTTATTACACAAACATCACCCAGGATCAAATATTCCTACTTTTTTTTTCCTATCTGGAGAAGCCAAGTGTTAGTGAGAGATAACATGTAGAGTGAGTGGGAGGTGGGGAAAGAGAGAGCTGCAGACTTGTTTATATGTCTTGATCTGACAGGATGAATAATTCAGCAAAGGACTCCCTGGCACCCTGGTAATATTATTAAAAGAATAGTTTGGGTAGTGGGGGGGGAAAGTAGGAGGAGATGAAGTTTCGGTTGAAAATGAAGATTGGAGACCTTGATTACAGAGGGCACTGTGATTTATTCAAACCTGTACCCCCACCTATCGAAAAAGAAAAAATACAAGCGCAAAATCTCCAGCACAGGAAGCCATGAATGTAAATATGGTTTTGGTGATTAGAGGACTTTCGAGAGATTTCTCTGCTTCACTCTGGGACAGGAGCGGGACTGACAGCTTCCCTTTTCCAAGAAGCCTGAGGAATCCCTGCTTTTCTATTTGCCATCAAGCCTTCTGTAGTTTTATTCCAGAAGTTTAAGTTCACTTTTGCTTTTTTGGGCTTTGCTTTCCCTAGACATCTGCAGCACTGAACACACTGAGTCAGGGCAAAACTGATATGTTGTTTACTCTGCAGTTTCACAGACCTTTAAAAAAGCTCTCCCTCTTGATCCATGTCTTTCACTTAGAAAAACATTTGTTAGTTCCAGTCTAGTGATATAAATTCCTACAGTCATGTGTTTATCATCTTCATGGAACAGGCGTTAAGCTGCTTCAGTCAGTGGTCTTACATTCTTGTTGTATGTAAAAGTCTTGTTTAGTGGCAATTCCAACTTTGTAGTTCCTCTCAGCTTTATGCAGTTTCTTACCCTCTTTTATCTGATCATTTGTGTTTTAAGGCAGCTGTTTTCAGTAGAAGAAGCAGTGCAATCCAACTTTATACTGCAAAAAAAGCTGGAATTAAAACAGAATGCACTGATGTACAAATTATAAAAACCCCGTATTCAATTAAAAATAGTTAAAGTCCAACATGTGAAGTGAAAAGAAGCATAGCATAACAGCATGTTCCAGAAAGCTGGAACAGGGGCATGTTTACCACCATGTTGCATCACCTCTTCTTTTAAAAACACCCTGTAAATGTTTAGAAACTGAGGAGAACAATTGCTGTAGTTTTAGAAGTAAAATGTTTTGCTTTAAGCCTTTTTTTCATGTTTTTGGTTCATAATGCATCAATGGGTGACAGGTATGGACTGCAGGCAGGCCAGTTGAGTGCACAGACTCTTTCTTTTAGAGTTTTAACTTACTCTTTCACTGGCTGCTTTATTAGATTCGACTTGCTAACACCAGGTTGGACCCCCTTTTGGCTTCAGAGCGACCTTTATTCTTTGTGGTGCTGGAAACATTCCTCAGACATTTTGATAGTGACAAGATAGAATCACACAGTTGCTGCAGATTTTTCGGCTGCATCCATGATGTGAATCTCCCGTTCCACCACATCCCAAAGATTCTCTGTTGAGTTGAGATCTGGTGACTGTGGAGGCCATTTGAGTACAGAGAACTCATTGTCATGTTCAAGAAACCATAATGAGATGATTTGAGCTTTGTGACATGGCGTGTTATCAGAAGATGGGTACACTGTGGTCATAAAGGGATGGACATGGTCAGCAACAATCCTCATGTAGACTGTGGTGTTTAAACGATGCTCAGCTGATACTAAGGGGCCCAAAGTGTGCCAAGAAAACACGATTACACCACCACACCAGCGTGAGCTGTTGATACATGGCAGGTTGAATCAATTTTTTCATGAGATTTACACCAAATTCTGACCCTGACATCTGAATGTTGCAGCAGAAATCGAGACTGATCCCAGTAGATCAACAGTTTGTCTGGCACCAAAAACCATGCTACGTTCAAAGTAATTTAAATCACTTTTCTCCCCCATTCTGCTGCTCGGTTTGAATTTCAGCAGGTCATCTTGACCATGTCTACATACCTAAATTCCTCGAGTTGCTGCCATGTGATTGCCTGATTAGATATTTGTGTTAATGAGCATTTGAACAGGTGTACATAGTAAAGTGGCCGGTGAGTATATTTTTTTCCCTAGCCAATGTTCCACCCCTTCAATAAGTTTCTTGGTAGTTCCAAAAAAGAAACAGCACTGATCACACATCTCGTCTCAACTCTCACTGAGCTGAGTAATCATTTTCATTACTTCTATAATAAACACCCATTAGTTAACAAGTCTACAACAGCTTAAAATATAAAATATCAGTGTGTAAAGCTACACTTCACAAACAAAAATCAGTAAGCTCAGCTAATTTTATGCCAAATGTTGACACTACATTAGGATTTATTATGTAAGAGAATGACTTGGCTGTGTGACGTGCCACCCGACCACATCTGAAAGAAAAAGTGTGTGGCCAAACTAACAGGCAGGGCGAAATCTGCTTTCAAAGCTCCTCTGGCAGCACCCCACTGTCTCAGTAATCTCTTTGCATGAAATTTGTGGCTTTTCCCAAAGTCATGAATTCTACAAATGAGGTTCACCCTTTCAGACAGCCGTTCCCCTGAAGGTATTCACAGTGGTACACACAAGAAATAAATGACTGTTAGAGTAAGAGTTGTGGCTAAAATACAATTATAAACAATTAAAAGAGGAGTGAGCCCGGGTTAAATATCTGCACTCATAGAAAATTATCTCAGTAAACACCATAAGCACTAACAAAACATAGCGTCAGTGAGAGAACCATTTTAGGAGCATCAAAATGACCTCAGTATGAAGCAGCTGCTAACTACACCTGAACATATAGCCATTTAAATGCTATTAAAAAGACCTTTCAACATTCATTTCTGAGGAATCTTTCATCTCTTTTGGAATATAGAAATTCTTTATTGCTCCTTTTTTTTAACATTGAGGATTTGAATTTGAGACACACCCTAAAACCAGCTGCTCCATCACTGCTGCTCAGTGGTTTAACAGCAGTGGAAAAAGCTATTAGAAAAAAATTATGTAGACCTCCCCGCAAAGGCTGTGGGAAGGAAAGGGAGCGGAACTCTGACTGGGGAATATTGGAATTCTTGGGTTGGACACTGTGGGAAGAGGAGATGGTGGGAGGAATCTGAATCTGGAGAGGTCTTTTCTATGGAGGGAAAACTCCTACTAAATAAGGCTCATGAACCTGGTGCACTGTGTCCACTGCAAGGGTCTTTTGTCTTAGCTGCTGGCATCAAACATAGACAAATTGACCACATTCCTCCATGTTGTAATTACTGTTTGTTGAAAAATGGCATATCCCACTGTGCTGTGTCATTAGGATTAGCACCCGGCGTGGTGTTGCTTTCCATTCTCCTGGAGCAGAAAACTCAATATCCAATCTGTCACAAGCCATTCTTTGCAGCTACACAATGCCTGGCTGCAATAACAGCACCTAAATGGATTAATTCTTGCTAGCAAGCATAATCTGCTGCATAGGACACACCTGTGATCATGACGAGGTGTTATGTAAAAGAAAAATTACCAAGGCCCTGTTTTAAATGTAAATACTTGAAGAAACAAATGTGGCTCACAGACAATTTAGTTCAATTAGAGTTCAAGCATTGAGGTAAAAACCAGAAAAGCTTCACGAACTGTGAGGTTTTCAATAAAAAACAAAAGAATCGGCATGTACAGTATGCCATTAACCTGTGACTTTGTCTCCAAATTTAATCATTTAGACAAATGTTTGCTCTCTGGCTGCAACATGAATGTGGGTTTAGTCATGCAGCTTTCCAGTTCTGTGTGGAATATTTAGCTCAAAGTGCTGATTTGCATTTCTGCTGCTCCTCTTGTCTTTCTGTACAGTTTGCATTCCCCTGTTACTTCTTTTTGGTAATTAATCTGGCATCAGCAGAAAGCTGATATGAAAATTACCAGAAGAAGATGATGTATGAGTTGTTGTTTTACTGTTTTTTAAGTTTCCTTTGTTTTCTGTGCCACCTCCAGGTGTGCTGAGCCTCCCGGAGAGTCTGAACCTGCACAGGGACCAGCAGCGCTCGGGGAGGGGCAGTGAGGGTCACGGATACACCCAGGCCGAGCTCCGGACCCTGGAACAGTCGCTGCTTGCGACCCGAGTGGGCAGCATTGCAGAGCTGAGTGAGTGTGGTTTTCTTATCCTTATACAGAACAACCAGCGAGGGAACACTCAGCAGAGTTTTAACCAAGTGGGAAAGAAGGTTTTGCTAGTCTAGCATTACGAAAATATCAAGATTAACTTACAAGCACTCTGAGATGCTTTTACCTATCTTTGTCAGGTATCATCAGGCAACCTAAAAAATAAAACTTTGGTCACAAGACAATCGAAATGCATCTACATAACAGTCCCAGAAGAAATTAGTTCTAATGAAGGTATCTTATATGTAGTCAGCTGAAAAAGAAAGTTTTCATAGGAGAAAAGAAGCAATAATGTGAAGTAATTGTTTTCTGTGTGACTTTATCAGACTCTCACATCGTTGCGGAGGAATTTTGGCCCACTCTTCTTTACACTGTTGCTTCAGTTCTTTGAGGTTTGCAGGCATTCATTTATGTACAGCTCTCTTAATGTCTCTCCACAGCATTTCAGTCGGGTTGAGGTCTGGAACTGAAGTGTTGCAGTGGCCCAGTTAGATTCTTTTCTTTTTCAGTCATTCTGTTGTAGATTTGCTGCTGTCCTTGGGATCATTGTCCTGTAGCATGACCCAATTTCGACCAGGCTTTAGCTGTTGGACAGATGGCCTCACATTTGACTCTAGAATACTTTGGTATACAGAAGAGTTTATGGTCAACTCAATGACTGCAAGATGCCCAGAACCTGTGGCCAAATGTGGTGCTGTGCATTGTGGCCAAACATCTCCACTTTGGTCTCGTCTGTCCAAAGGGCATTGTTCCAGGAGTCTTGTAGTTTGTGCAAATGGAACTTTGCAAACCTAAGCCGTGCTGCCATGTTCTTTTTAGAGAAAAGAGGCATTTCCCCTTACAGTCCTTCCAAAGAGCCATACATTTTTTTTATAATTGCACTGTCAGGAATTTTAACATTTAATATGCTAAACGAGTCTGAGATGTAGATCTTGTGTTTTTTGCAGTTTCTCTGAGCACTGCATGGGCTGACCTTTGGATGAATTTACTGGAGCGTCCACTCCTGGGAAGATTGCGTTATTTTGTTAACACATACCCAAATGTTCTAGACTAGCAAACTACTAACACTTCTGCTTTTATAGAGGTGCTCACACCTGCTGATGATCAACTAATCAGGTGGATTTGATTTGCAGCACTTGGCTGCTACTTACCCTCTTATTTTTGGGTGGCTGTGGCTCAGGGGGTAGAGCAGGTCATCTACTAATCAGAAGGTTGGCGATTAGATCCCTGTCTGCTCCAATCTGCATGCCAAAGAATCAAGACATGTGCAAAAAAATGTGCTTGCATGAATGTGTGAATGAGATTTGTTGTATAAAGTGCTTTGAGTGCTCAGGAAGAGTAGAAAAACGCTATATAAGAAGCAGTAAGGGTATACTTAGTTTTTCACAGGACTGCAGAGACTCCTGTGAAAACTTTCTTTTTCACATGACTGTAGATACCTCAACTGCTCCAATCATGCTCTTATAAATGCATAGGTAGATTTAAAAGGAAATTCTCAACTTGAGAAGCAGATCTCGCTTCACTGTTTCTCGAGAATTTGCTGTAAAACTCCCACAAAAATGCAGGCGATCTCTCATTTGTCTTTCTGCACTGGACTGCAAAATCGTGAAGCTTTGAGCACTTCGCACAAGCATCTGCTGCGCTGCATAGCTCGGCCTTAGTAGGTCTCACGCTGTTAGAAGATACAGAGGGCTGCGTGCAAGATGAGACAGAATAAAAATAAATTGTATGCTCATTGGCTTGACAGCTATAAAGGACAGTGAAATTTCATAAACCACACATGCTAGAGTTAAGTCTTTCGAAGCTTTTCTCTACTTCTGCTTAAATTCTGTAGATTTAATTCTTCTATTAAATTTAAAATTGCATTAAATACTCAAATTTAAAGAAATTAAACACTGATGTAAAATATTATCCTCTTTGGTGCACAGATATTAGCTCAGAATTTTATGTTTGCTGAGGAGGACTATGTATAAATCCTCTAAGTCCAGCATGTAGCATATTATAAATGTAGCAGTAATTGTTGAGCACATTAAAACCGATCTCTCAGGGACTTATGTCTGTGTCCTTCTGCCAAATAGCCCCATTAGTGTGAAGGAATGCACTCTCGCTGTCCCTGTGGGCTGTCACGGTGGTCTGAGGTTGCCCAGCATTATGTTGCTGTCCCTTCACCGCTCACCTCATCCACCTCTCCACAGTCGCTCACCCTGTGACACACTGCAGCCAGGAACTGTTTGATTACAGCTGTTCTGGCACCTGTTTATGAGTTGCCCCTCCAGGAACCTTTAAATCCAAGGTCACCGCCTCTGAGGCTTTTAACCTCAACTTGAAAGGAAGAGCTCCACCTTTAACTCCGGCACCTCCCCTACCTCCTCCCCCATTCTCGTCCATTTTCACAGTCTCATATTAGATCATCCTGTCCCCTGCAGACATTTGCACAATGTGTGGCTGTATGTTTGTGTCCCAGGTGAGCGTTTGCTTCGACACCCGCAGCACATTAAAAACAGTAAGTCATCGTGCAGCACGGGTTCACGCAGGAATTCAAGGTCTTGTTTTCAGCCTGGAGGCAGTTTTTGAAACATGCCGTCCTTCATGATCATCATCTATATCAAGATACAATCGACACAAGGGAAGAAAACACTCTTCAGCACATTAAATAACACAAAAGTAACCCGCTCTTCTGACACTGAGTAAGGATTGGGCAAGTTTTTCAAACATGCACCCAGTCCTGTTTGACCTTTTAGTTTACTTTCTCCCAGCACTTGTCTGACCTTTGGCTTTGTCAGGAAACAATACCATTAATATGTATAACTGTTACAGTTCAATAGTCACTGAGTGATGTGATGGTACACAGGATGAGAGGACCCAAATGCAGAATCCAGGAGACCAGGTAGGGGGCTAAAAAAACAGGCCAGGATCCAAAAACACTCAAAAAATCCAAAAGTACGGGCAAAACCACGCTTAATAAAACAAGAAACAGATAACACTACGAATGTACATAGATAATAAAGTAGGAAACCAGAAGGAAACAAACTAGGAAATGGCTTGATAGCTTGACTAAAGAGACACAGAGAAGAAAATCTGGGAAATGTGGACAGCTAAATTTATATAGGAGGTGTATATACACTAAGAGGAGTAGCCTTATTAGCTGATCAGGAACCAGTGGTGCTGTCATCATCTTTGATATAAAACTTTACTTTTTTTAGCTGTCTTAGTGTTTTTTTTCCTTGTCTTCTGTCTCCCTCTGGTTATGTGTATGTGTGTTTATGTGTGCCTCCTGTCTTATTTTGAAGAGTTACTATCTGTGACTCTGTTTTTCTTTTTTTTTTATCTTCTTGTCTTTGTTCTTTTCCCACTCTTGCTTCCCCCTCATTAGAGTGACACGTGTTTAATTGGCGCTCCTTGTTTTTCATGTTTTTTTCTCCTCTTGCCCTTCATGTCTTTCCTGGCTGCTTCTTGTTTCCTTGCGGATTCCTGGTACCTTTTGTTTTCTCTTGTAGTTTAATCTTGTTTTGTTGTTGGAATTCTGTTGACCTTTTGGATTTCACCTGCTGAACTCAGGAGCTTCTTTTGTTGCCATTTTCCTATACAGGTCCCATCAAGGTTGCTTTTTTTTTTTTTATGTTAGTATCTGGCCGTCTGACTCCATTTGGGTCAATTTTAAGAAATCCACCAAAGAGCAAAGGGAGGAAGGAAAACCTACTGGGATGAATGAGAACCACTTATTACAAAATAAAACAAGAAGTGATGAGACAGCATACATAACAAGAATCAAAACCATGAGAAATGGGTAATTCCTGTATGTTTTAAAGGCAGCATAGACTGATTCTCTTCAAATCCTGCATAATGCAAATCGCAAAGAATAGAGTAGTCCATTGCACTCTTTAATGGGAAAATAACATATGCTACTTAAAATACTGTTAATTAATTAAGTTAAAAGGATTTCTTCTGCTGCCTGAAAGTTATTTTTATCAGGCTTTTTTTTAAATAAAATTTTGAATGGCTTTTACATCAGATGAACTAACAAGCCACTCATTTTGTTCACAGCTGCTGGCAATTCAGGTTCTCAATAGTGGGTCGTTTAAGGCCCCCTATCACACAGGCCTCGGGACAGGAAAAAAAATGTGTATTCCCCAACCGGTTGGCAAGTGGTTACTGGAGGTTGCAGAGGTTGCTGTCGCTGGGTGAAATTGGTCACAAAGTAGATGTTGCACCAAAAACCTCCTTGTGATTTCTTTGGTCACTCGCAGGTTGCCACAGTTGCACGTAGTTTGCATGGAAGACACCAACTTGTCTGCAAACATTCAGTAACTACTAGCTGAGCGGTTGTAAAGCGTGAATAAGTGTGGTGCAAATCAGAGATGGAGAGCATTCACCTTACCCCTGCAGCCAATTTCAAAAGGTCGCAACTTTTAGCAACCAAAGCAATCGCAAGGAGGTTTTCAGTGCAGCACTGTATACCATTTTGCAACCAATTTTCCCTTGTGACTGCCAGCAGCCTCCAACAACCACTCGCCAACTTGTCTGGGAATACCCATTTTTCCCTCATGACTGGTGGTTGCCGACCATTCTCTATGTTTGTGTGGTTGAGGCCTAAGCTGGCATTGGAAATAAGTTTTGATTTTGATTTATGACTTATAACATTTACAAACTATTGCTACATTGTCTTTACTACCTCAGAATGGTTACAACAGTGATCCTGAAACTAGCGACAGATAAAAACCAATGGATCAATTTTAGATAGCTAGCTGACGTTGGCTAATTAGTACTCACCATTGCTTTAATGATGTACAATTTCTTGTCCACCTTCACCTCCCTAAAGGCAGAAATACTGACCCATCCGGATCATAAATACATATAACTGTCTGTTCTTTTGTTCAAATAAAACCTTTATGAAGACTACGATCTCATTACTCTGGTTTAATTTTTTTTTCTGTTTGCATTTTATTTGTAAGAAAAGAGAGGTGGGATAGCTTGGAAATGATGGCATCCACACAGATTTAATAAGGCAAAGCCACACATTTTGTATGTACAGCTCATTATAATGCAAACATCATAAATATAAGCAGCAACAAAAAACATGAAACACTGTATGTATTCTATATTTTATGGTAAATCAATTATCCTCATCAGGAAACTCACTGGCAGAACTTACATTAAGAATAAAAGCAAATAAGTGAGTGCACCTCCTCTAATTGCCAGCAGAAATGTAAATATGCATTATAAAGCAGCTCTCCTGTTTATTCTTGCTTATTTGAACATATTTGTAGAAAAAAAACCAGCTCGCTTCGCACACTTTGATCAGAAGGCAGAAAAAAGCAGCCTTTTGATTCCTGTTAAATGCACCGTGTGTCTGACTCCCTCACTCCGCCTCAGCTGGGCTTCCTCACCTCCAGGGTTGGCCAGTGAGCGCTGCCAGAGGTTGACATGTGGCTCGCAAAGTGGTCGATGCCAACTGCTCGAAGTCATTTGGTGGAGTTCAGGGGACTCATTTCCTCCTCCTGCTGTGTTATGTGAACAGACTGATGTACAGTTCATGAATCACTGAGTAGCATAAGTGTGAATCTGCTTGTCAAGTGTATGATGATTGCATTAAGGGTTCCACTTTAAGCATGTTCTACCATCTGTGTCTGCAAGAAACCTAAAGGGAAGGATTTTGCATCTCATTTCAGATCCATTTCTGTATGTCCAAAAGTTTATTTATCAAAAACAGGTGCAACAACCTGGATGAGCAGTTTTCTCACCATCTATAGTGCAGCTTGTGTGCAATCAGCCTGTGTAATTAATGCATATATTTAAGAATATGTCTGGTAATATTCTATATTTCCCTTATTCTCCACAAATCCCAAGACAACTCAAAATGAGATGATACTATGAACAAGCGAAGTTGGTGTGTATCCATAGCATGATATATCTTTTTAGGGTTACATAATCATGATACTGTTACTGATCAAATGATCTGCAGAGCTGCAAAACAGTGGTGCAGATCACATCTGCAGGGATTTGCATTTCAAGAAAAAATACTGCTTGATATTAACTTGAAACTATTCCCCCACTCCACGCTGCTCTCAGACAACTCCACACAAGACTTTTTGACAGCCATACACATTTTTTACTTTGCATGTTTCTCCTGCCTGTACAGTAGCCTCTTTGACTTGTCAGTGGATTTTAAATCTCAGTTTTTGCAATACAGCCAACCAGTAACAACAAACCTTATAACTTTCTTTCTGTACTTCTACTTTTGTATGGTTACTTTTAGAAACTGATAGGACTTGTTTAAGTTTGAGGGAAGACTCAAAAATCTTTATTAACCCTTAAAGTTGAAGTAGGCAAATTATTTTTGGTTTCATGGGATAAAAAAATCCCTAATCACTTTCAGCATATCGTAATTCAAGGTGTATGAGAGAGAACTAGACTCCTGCACCTCCTCTGGGGTTTAGAAAATTTATCTAGTGATGGGAGACTTTGGCCAATCACAGGTCTTTTAGGATGAGGTCAGATGTGATGGTATAAAGTAGAACACAGAGCAAAAAGTACTTTGGAAGTAAGGTGGAGTGATGTGCTTTTACCTGGGAGAGTGGTGTTCAGTTCCTGTGTGAAACCATTATTCTCCTCTGGTTAAAGGGACTTAGAAGAGAGTCTCTCAACTCTGGCGTTTTCTGCCTACTGCAGCTTTAACCTCCCCAGGCTACTTTTAAAATTTCCACCTAAAAATAAATAAATAAATAAATAAAATAAATTCAGTCTGTAACAGCATCACAGCTATAGAGTCAAAATGGTGTGCCTTGGGCTGAGTGGATGAGGCACTTGGGAGAATTATGAAATACAATAAGTCTTCGTGTCTCCATTACTTGAGAGAGAGTGGGATTTTAAAAACTCAAAACTGTAAATTACAGAGTAAAGAATGGCCTTGGAGCAATGGCTCACTGGCACTGATGTCATCAAACTCCCAACTAAAATGCAACTAGAAAGAAGCACAACTACACTACATCAATTTTTGTAATCTGCAGTTTGTTACAGCAGATTACAGTAGTAAACTGTGCAGGATAGAAAGGATTAACAAAAGTCACGTTTACCTAACATTAACTTTAACCTAACCTCTGGGGCGACTGTGGCACAGGAAGTAGAGCAGGTCGTCTACTAATCAGAACGTTGGTGACTCGGTCCCTGGCTCCTCCAACCTGCATGTCAAAGTATGTCCTTGGGCAAGAGACTGAACCCCAAGTTGCTCCCAATGCATTCATCAGAGTGTGAGTGTGTGAAC
>VUQS01076439.1:0-14850 GCA_015108495.1 Heterochromis multidens
ATAATGTACATTTCAGAATTATACAAGAAGAACTTTTTCAGGGAACACAAAATGGGTTAACAATTTAAAGCTGTTCTGCAGCAATGGAGGTTGATCAAGCCTTGAAAGCTGGTGCTACTAATTCCTACAGGTGTTCCAACTTTTCTGGATTACTTACAACACCCTCTGTCTGCATAAAAGCAGTGTTGGAACACACTGTGGTGCCATACCCTCGTGAGCATCAGTTGAACAGTATTGTACTGCAGAAAGTAGTGTGTTGCTACAAAAATGGTGAGAAAAAGGCAATTAACAATGGAAGAGAGACAGACCATCATAACACTTAAAAATGTAGGTCTTTCCTACAGAGAAATTGCAAAGAAAGTCAAGGTGTCAGTGAGTACAGTTTCCTTCACCATCAAAAGGCACTCAGAAACTGGGGCAAACTCTGACAGGAAGAGGTCTGGCAGACCCAAAGCCACAACTGAATCAGAGGACAAGTTTCTGACTTTATTATTATGAGGGAAAATTTTAACTAGTTGGTATTTAAATAT
Source organism: Heterochromis multidens (assembly GCA_015108495.1). Lineage (NCBI taxonomy): Eukaryota > Metazoa > Chordata > Actinopteri > Cichliformes > Cichlidae > Heterochromis > Heterochromis multidens. The sequence goes on from VUQS01076439.1 coordinate 531, forward strand.
GGAAATGGTTATGTTATAGCTGTTTGGTTTCCTTATCTTTCTGTTTCAAATTTCAAAAATGAAATAAGATTTGAGCTGTCTACATTAAAGGTTGTTATCAAAAAAGCCACAAAACAATAAAATATGATGCAGGACTGGCATGTATAACAGGATAGCAGCACTGATAAGGTTGTTTTTGTAGCTTTTTTCACAGCTTCACTTAGGAGCACCTAACAGTACCGGAATGGTGTCCTTTTTCAATACATATCCACAGTCTATAAACTGTACCCTAACAAGTGAAGTTTATTATAGCTACACAACTTAAAAAGATACCCAATAAGATGTCAAAATTAGGACAAAGGTATAAAAGGCAATGAGAAAAAAGTACACATGCAAAGTACACACATCATCACACTGTCCCAGTGTGATAACAAAACACATGGAAAACAAAAGACGCTATTACTTGTACTCACTAGTTCATGACCCATATTAGAGGGAAGAATAATTACAGTTTCAGGGCAGAGAGGAGTGATGGCGTACCATATGTTACTGATATGACTGTCGTTTTGCCTTATGAGAGCTGCTATCTAGCTCACTAAGATTAGTTGGAGCTGTAATCTATTGATCCCATGGGAACATTTCTCCATAAGTCTCTCAATGGCTTCCTACTTAAACCCTCATCAAAGGCTGAGGCAATGCGCCTGGCGAGCTGTTTATGTCAATACAGTTAATGTGATGCACTTCACGGCTCCCCTCTCAGACACCAATGCCGGCACAAATGAAGATATAAATATTCAGCCAGAGACCCAAATAAAAGTGAAATAAATAGAAAATAAATTCCTCCCTCTGAGGATGATAACGGGGAGCGCTTGGGGACAACGCCAGGGAAATGTAAGACAAATCCCAGTGCTGAGCTTCAATTCTCTTGCTGTCATTTCATGATCCCCTCCCTCCTTCTTCTCTCCGTAAACACATTACCATCTCACCATTCAGACAGCCTCGTCTTTGTTGCCTGTCGTCTCTGTGTCTTCCATTAATAGTATGGGTAACCTATCATGGCATTGTGCACGTATGATCCTAACTGACAGTTAAAAGGATAAATGTCATGAATAAGCACTCCTTTGAGCATCAGCCATGACCTTTGACACAATAGACTTGATATGCATCAATAAATGCAAACCATCATCAAACACACACATCATGAGGTCCATCAGAGATGGAAACCACAAAAATGAGCCAATAGTCTGGAGATGCTTGAGAATATCATCTGAATGGAGGGCAGAATGTTGACAGTCAATCTCTCACTATTTAAAGTATATTACATTGATAGGCAGACTGCAGTTTTAGCTACCCAAATGGTCTCAAACATAAATTAGCAGATTGCTGCAATATTATGCTAATGGTTTGTTTTAAAGAGCAACCAAAGAGGCAGATCAGGCTTTTGCTTTTAACTGTTTGGTTATTTATAGGCACCCTTCACTACTTACAGTGGGCGAAATAATTATTTGATCCCCTGCTAAATTTGTAAGTTTGCTCACTTACAACGAAATTTTATGGTAGTTTTCTTTTAATGGAGAGAGACAGAATATCAACCAAAACTCCAGAAAAACACATTACATAAAAGTGTCATTGAGTGAAATACATATTTGATCTCCTACAACCCAGATTTCTGGCTCCCACAGATTGGTTTTTAATTAATCGTTCAATTACAGACTCCTGAACTCAACTTGTTATGTGTATAAAGCACACCTGTCCACAGAATCAATTTCTTCCATTCCAATCTCTCCACCATCATGGGTAAGACCAAAGAGCTGTCAAAGGACGTCAGGGACAAGATTGTAGAGCTTCACAAGGCTGGCATGAGCTACAAGATCATCAGCAAGAAGCTCTGTGAGAAGGTGACAACTATTGGTGCGATTATTCAGAAATGGAAGAAATATAAAATGACCATCAATTGCCCTCAGTCTGGAGCTCCATGCAAGATCCTGCCTCATGAGGTGAAAATGATCATGAGAAAGGTGGTGGATCAGCCCAAAACTACATGGGAGGAGCTTGTTACTGATCTGAAGGCAGTTGGGACCACAGTCACCAAGAACACCATTGGTAACACACTACACTGTAATGGATTGAAATCTTGCAGCACCTGCAAGGTCCCCCTACAAGAAGCACATGTACAGGCCCCTCTTAAGTTTGCCAGTGAACATCTACATGATTCAGAGAAGGTTTTAGAGAAAGTGATGGTGCCAAAATCGAGCTCTTTGACATCAACTTGACCTGCCGTGTTTAGAATAGAATAGAATAGCCCTTTATTGTCATTGTACATGTACAATGAAATTGTGGGTGCTCTACCCAACTACTGTACGGAAATAAAAATAACAAAGCAAGAAGAATTCATAGCAAGACAACAGAAATAAAAAAACAAGACAAGTGTAATATATACAAAGTAACAGAAAGGCACCCAATAAAAGGCGCATGATTAGAGAACAAGTAGCAAAGTGTGTGAATGTAGTGCAAAGGACTTGATCTGTGTATAGAGTCCATGTATGAGTGGCCTGAGTGATGAGGGTTACTCAGACCATGGCTCGGACTGGGGGGTGGGGAGGGTGGGGGGGATCGTGATTGTTAGCAGTCCGAATGGCCCAGGGGAAGAAGCTGTTTGTGAGTCTGGAGGTGTGGGACCTGATTGACCTGAGGTACCGCACAGAGGACAGCGGGTCAAACAGGTGGTGGGCGGTGTGCAAGAAGTCACCTGTGATGGCCCTGGTTTTCCTGAGACAGGAGGAACTGGCGATGGCTTCAAGGGCTGCCAGTGGGCAGCCAATGATTTTTTGGGCAGTATTAATTACCCTCTGCATGGTCTTCCTGTTCTCAGTTGTGGCTCCTGTGTACCTGACACTCAGGCAGTAGGAGAGCACACTCTCCACCGAGGAGCGGTAGAAGGCCAGCAGCAGTTTCTGGTCCAGGTTGTTCTTCCTCAGGACACGGAGGAAGTGCAGCCACTGCTGGGCCTTCTTTACCAGGGCGTTGGTATTGTGGGTCCAGGTGAGATGTGGGTGTCCAGAAGCCTGAAGGTGGAGACACATTCCACCCGTTCTCCATTTATAATGAGGGGGGTGTGGACCTATATGTGCCTCCTGAAGTCCATGATGAGTTCTTTTCTTTTGAGGACATTCAGTTTCAGGTTATTTTCTGAGCACTAGCAGGACAAATTCTCTACCTCCGCCTTGTATGCTGTCTCGTCCCCATCAGAGATGAGCCTGACCTCTCCTGTACACCTCTGACTGAGGGGCCAATGGACAGGTCTGTGTACTTTAAAATCTTGGATGAGAACCTTCTTCCCTCAGCCAGAACACTGAAGATGGGTTGTGGATGTGTCTTCCAGCATGACAATGACCCAAAACATACCACCAAGGCAACAAAGTGGCTAAAAGTGGCTAAAAAAGAAGCACATTAAGGTCATGGAGTGGCCTAGCCAGTCTCCAGACCTCAGTCCTATAGAAAATCTGTGGATGGAGTTGAAGTTTTGAGCCGAGAAACCTAAAGGATTTAGAGAGTTTCTGTAAAGAGGAGTGGGCCAAAATCCCTCCTGAGATGTGTGCAAACCTGGTGACCAACTACAAGAAACGTCTTACCTCTGTGCTTGCCAACAAGGGTTTCTCCACCAAGTACTAAGTCATGTTTTGCTTGTGGATCAAATGCTTATTTCACTCAATGACATGCAAATCAATATATAACTTTTATGTAATGTGTTTTTTCTGGATTTTTGGTTGATATTCACATGAAACTACCATAACATTTAGAGACTCTTCATTTCTTTGTAAGTGAGAAAACTTACAAATTCAGCAGGGGATCAAATAATTATTTCCCTGCACTATAATTAGGTCTAGTCAGATTTAGTCAGTCTAAATATTGCCTTGTAATGGGCCGTGACATTGACACCAAAGGATACCTTGTGCATATTTTTGAGATGCCAGCAGCTTTTACAAAATAGACATATTCGATAGAATAAGAACAGGTTTGATTTCTTTACCTGTATATGATGGCTTGCACTTTATCTGCAGTTAGTGTATAAAATGTCATTTTGTAATTTTTATTTAACTTTTTACCAACTGACATTTACCAAAACAATATTTGTACTTTCAAGCTTCTTGTACAGTAAGAGCTACCAGCTATCATGCGTCATATTCTACTGCGTGTCTTAATGCAATACTGAGTAGCGATGTGGCTGTATGCTTGAGTGATATGGGTTAGAGGCTCACTGCTGGGGGTTCTCGCACCAGGGTGACAATGTTGCAATAAGTTATTAATCTCAGTGGTTACAGGAGATCAGAGTTTAGGAATGAGAACCAATACAGAAAGTAGCAAGTGATCGAGAGAAATATAATGCTTATTGGACAAGGCAGTACAGTGTATTTTACTGTGGCAGTCGTACCATAGAATATGTGATGAGAACAGTGGACTTTCTGCTACCTGGTGAAAAATCTACTTAAAGCCATTGAACCATGAGCTCCAGCATCAGAATGTCTCACAGGTAGGAGCAACAACAGACCTTAATTTAAAGGACAAACCTAACAAGTTCTGTGCTTGAGATTTACTTAAAAGAAAAATGGGGCTGGGGGTGGGCACTGGGGAAAAAAAGTATCTATCAAATCATTTATTTTTTTGCTTTTCAGTGATATACTTCAGTTTTTAACCTTAACAAAATCATGCCTTATTGTCAGGGACTACACGTGTAACCATTTGTGTTCATCGTGTCTTGTTGACAGAGAAAAACAGATAAGAGAAGATGATTGGAGAGACAGGACTGAGTAAATCGCCTGAGTTGCCTGAATCAAGTGTGAAGGTTTGGACAATTTCAAATGTTTGGTCAAGTGGAAAATCTAAGGTTAGACATAGCCCGGACAGTGATATCTTTGTGAATTGTGCCTCTGTTTCCTTAACAGTGTGTTTACCCCTTGTAAGGTTTTTTTTTTCTTTTTCTTTTTTTAATTCATTGTCTCCTACCCTGAAACACACTGCAAAATACTTACTTATCCTACTAATAAACACTAGGTCAACACTAGGTAGTGTGGTGATATTCATATTCATTTTTTTCTTGTTCACCTCTTGTTAAAGTTATCCACAGAATTTACTGCTAACTTGACCCCCCCCCCAAAAAAAAAAAAACCAAATACTCAAATCACAGAATAACAACCATAATGAGGTGTGTAAATCTTTAAATTGTTCAGCTTTATACTGTACAAAACACTCGTATACTATCATCATGTTTAGAGGGTACTGGCTTTTTTTTATCACCAGAACAATTCAGGATTAAATCAAGCTGCAACTTTAGGGGCTGAAAATGAAGTGTCACAATATGCAGTTAATCCAATGGTCACTTGAGACTGGCTCATCAAGCGAGCCTCAAGCATTTCAGAAATGACTAACATGCAACTTTAAAGTAGAACATGTTTACAGCCAAGTCAAAAAAAAAAACAAAAAAACATGGGTGGTAAACATTTATAGAGCTCATCTAAAATTTGCTTCATTATGGGCATAGCTGCTTTCAGTGAATGATAGATGCTGAAACTGGCTTCTGTAGCGGGTAGCTCTTTGCTAGCCATCGCCTCAGCTAATCAAGTCACTGAAGTGGATCTTTTAACTGTGTTTGTTGTGTTGGTGCTCTTTGGATGTTTTTGATGCAGTTGTCTGTGTGTTTGTACAAAGGGACTTCTTGAAAGGGCTGTGCTCTAGGTTTGGTGACGGATATACTTGTCTTTTATTTGTATGTTACTACTGATTAGCAGGCATGTCTATCTATGCAATGCCCCCATACAGTTTATGGATTCAGCTTGTTAACCAAGCTTCCAAGTGTTAATTTAGCACACCTCCCTTTCCAAAAAGCCACGATGGCAAAGGCCACAATCCTAAAAAGTGAAGTTTCCAAATACGAATCCCCAAACGATGGCTATATCTATATGTTTTAGATCCTCATTAAAGAATAACTCTAACAGCTGTGTATGTATAGTAAACATTCAAACCATTTTCAATTTGGAACAAATTATATTTATATTTACTTTATCAAGTTGTACCTACTAACTATCACAGATATGTTATTTAAAGAATAACTGTAAATCACTGGCACAGTTGGCTGTATCCTGTTAGCTGGCAGTGTTTTAAGTTTTTACCTTTTATTGCTCCTCACCAGCTTTAATTGGAAAGTTTCTACCCATCACGTCACTTTCCTGCTTCACTTGTAGTCCTTGTCATACACTGATAAAACATTGTTTGCTCTTGTCCCCTCTTGTCATCATTACTATGTGTTTATGCTGCCCACAAGACCCCTGAATCCATGTTAATCAGAAATATGTCCAATATTTTTTCAAGTACGAAGCAATAGGCATCCACATCGAAACCCAAATAACATTAAACTGAAATACCAAAACTTATATAGAATCAGATATACTTAAGAGGGCCAGTTCACACTGCACTCAAGCACCAACACCATTCCATTAGTTTGAGTGGATAAGAAACACACTTAAGACATTAAATGTCAAGTCAAAGCTAAATAATGATCATTATACTCTGTACGCAGTACTGACCCACATTGTAATCTCAGTGCAAACACAATAATGATTACTTTGTGATAAGCATCCTAGTGGACACATTAAGCAGCGTTGTTATTTTTGCAGAAAGGAGTTTATGGCCCATTTATCAGAATGTTTGGTGTCTCTAGGTTATCTTGGATGGAGAAAATGGCTCAATGGAGCCAGAAAATGATATCATTAATTGGGTTTGTTGTTCTTGGAGGTTAGATAATCAAAAGAGTGAGTGCTAGGGTTTTGCTTGCATTGTGAAGTCTCACCATCGAATTTAAGCCCTTGTTTTTTGTTTTTTTTTTCCTAATCTGAATTTGTTTCAGGAGAAGATTTCTGTTTTTCTATCCACGCCGGTGTATGGAAGCTATCGTCTAATTAATCAGGCTAATCAATGGCTGATGCCTGAGGCAGTTGTGAAGAGTCAGCTCAAAAATCACCTGTTGTCTTTCTGGAGATGGCTATTTTCTCTGTGTGTCTGTTCATATAGGCATGTGTAATTGTATTGAGACTGCTTTAACTAATGCTATGATACAAGTTTTGAGTGTCTGGGAGTCAAGACGAGTGGAGCAGACAGCTTGCTGAAATTCAAAAACGTGAAAGTCATTTTTCAAAAATCACACTTTGATACCAGTTCCTGTTCAGGACTTAAGATAAAGGTATTTCTGAGCTCTAGGATGAAAGTTGCCATGTATCAAAGTTGTTACCATGGCAACACTCGATTACTCTTGCCTTGCATAAATGAGTCAGGATAAATTAGAAATCCAGTTTGTATTGTTTGCCATGCTCAGAATAGATTACAAATGTATCAGCCAGCTGATGCTAATTCGTTTGGCAGCCTGTTTTGTTCTGATGAGAAACGAGAGGGGTGAGGAGGCGGTATTGGTAGTATGTGCAGTGTTGTTTGTCATCAGCTTTATTTACCTTGCAGCCGCTCCACAGGCTGCAGGCATATGGCTTATGATAATCAAAGTCCACATTAGGTCTCTCTCTCACTGACTCATTCTCACATCATCTGCAATCCACTGCTACTCTTTATTCACTCCACTTTCAGCATGCACTTCCAAATCTGATACTAGTTAGATCATTTAAATTAGCATATAGCTCAAAGGTGAAAAACTCTTTTTTTTCCCTCTGCTTGCACTTATTTTTCCAACTCCACAGAGGCTGCATATGGAGGGGTGTTGTAGATGCAATGTTTGTAATGTTAATTTTATATCCCAGTGGAAACAGATGCAGCGCTTTGATTGTTATTTCTCCCTACATCAAGGACTGACAGCAAGAGCACTGATGTAAGGAGAAAACCTACTATACACTGCATGGTCTTCAGGGCAACACGTGTGTACCTTCTACCTAACACTGTGAGAATTATACATAGTTGTTTATGGTAACAAGGAAGTAAGTTTCATTGTGGTACTTCTAAAAAAAACAAAGTCTTTTAGATGACTGCACCACCATGTCACAACGTTCTGTGTGGACCAGCGATGCACACTCAATTGGTAATTGGACCCTGAACACAAAGCTAATCAGGAAATACATTTTTAGGACGGACACTCTTCTTACACTGTAACACTGTTTTGTTTTTTGTTGGTAGACAACAAATCCTTATGCATCACATCTATAACATCCCTTTTCTATGTTTAGGGTCTATGATCGTCATGGCTTTTTGATTTAAATTCTATGAAAAGATTAAAGCCAACAGAATGATTTTGTGTAAAATGCAGCTGAAATATGTAAAATCAAAAGGTTTATTTATTAAAATAATTCATGAATCAATAAGGAAAATATGCCTGGTATAAACTGAATGTATACCAATCAAGTAAATTCCATTTAACCAGATTCCATTAAATTGAACTTTTTACATTGTACTTATCTAACAAAATTACATGGAAAATTTGCATTCAAATTACTTAAAGTCAGGGTTTTCAGCGTAAATATTTTTTTGAGTCAACAAACAAGATGCCAAAGCCAAATCCACAGCTGAAAAAACTACCCAACAAATTGGTACTTTATTGTATTATAACGTTTTCCTTCTGATTCCCTTTGGTAGTAATAATAACAACTGTTTTAAGAAATTATTAAGCCATGTCACAGAGGTGCTAGGCTGCAGTGTGTACCCAGTTAGCACAAAAAGGATACAGGGCAAACACAGCTGGGCTGGCTTTATCCAAATCTAACAATAACTGCTTTCCAGGTATAACATTTAGCACATTTGCAAGTGACAAATCTACAAAAAAAAAAAAATCCTATTGCAGGCAGTCAAGTTCTGTGTTTTTTTCTGGTTTGCCACATTTGACACCATGGGTGCATTGTAACACATGGACAGTAAACAGGTTAGCAAACAATAAAAAGCAGCATGGAGGCCAGTGACAATGTTATAGTGGCTACCTTTGCTTCAGTATCTCAAGATTCAACGCTGACTGAATGATGAGTGGCCTCTGCTTGAACAGAGATGGATGGAATTTATGTCTGGCTTAACAAAAAAGTTTGTATTATTGTACCCTCTCCCACTGATGATGAAAGCCAGATGTTGGTGGGTGTTGGTGGATTTTTTTGTCCACCGAAAAAGGGGTTTGTTTACATCTGTTGCATGAACTGCTGTGTCCTTGTTTTGCAAGAAATTCTTACTAAAGGTTGTTTTCTCTATACCACTGCTTTTTTCCCTTTTTGCCTTTCTGGCTGGAAAAGTGTCCTTTGATTGTTATCATTTAGCCACTGAGCAGTGGCATTAAAATTTCATGAATCACTGTTTGCTCTGCAGGTAGACATCTGCACTGCACAGTGACAAAATGACTTCAGTAAATGAATGCTGTATGGTGTTAATAAAAATATAAGAACAACCTCCTTATTCACACAGCCTGCTATGAACTATATCAATATGCGCAACTGCCAGCACTTGTTTGGAGTTTTATTTATTCCTTCTTTTTCAAAGTTGTAAACCTTTAGACCATAAAACCTAATCCCTAAATTGCAAGGTTTGAAAGAAAACTAGAGCCATGTTGTCCTGAGGCCAAAACTCCTTCAGTGTATCAAACAACAGGTCCTCTCTCAGTGGTTTCCTGGTGGTATGGGAAAATTACTGTGATGTTAGGAGCGGCTATCAGAGCAACTTTTGCCCTGTGGTCTCCTGTCTGGTCACATAAAAACATCAGGGAAGCTGCGAAGAAGGCTCTGGACAGATGCCAGACTGAGGCAGGAGGTAGCATTTTTCTTGGTTTAGATCTTAACCTATCAACCTTGGAGGTTTTCATTTCGTTTTTTTCTCAAATGTTCCTGTTAGATTCTTGGTCTATCCCCCTGTCATTTTTGTTTTTTTCTTCTCTCTGTGTAAGCATGGCCTATATAGGCCATGCTTATGATTTAATCTTTCTATTACAGCCATCAGAAGGTTTCACATCCAAGGTTGACACAAAACATTTTCAGTTCCTTTTTTTTTCATAGAATCTACACTTGGTTACATGTAGAATTGTTATTTTTTGATGAGACACAACTTGCCACATGAATTGACAAATGAGTTTGGCTGGGATTGAATTAGGATTTGAATTGTACACTAATTAGAAATTACAAAACCCAGCACAAGTGCTGGCTCCAGAAGCCTGTCTGAGCATGTGTTGCTCTGCTCGAGTGGGATTTCGGAATCCTGTATGAAGTGAGCAGCCAAGCACTCTCACAATGGACTAGAATTTAAAGAACCACATAAAAAAACAATGTGAGCCACAAATGCATAAAGTTATAAAAATGACATGGGATTGCACTCTAGTGATATCTGCAGAATTAAAGTGTTTCCTGTCTTTAGTCCATTTTAGTTCTCTTTGGTTGACCCGCGTAGATCAGGATCTTAATACGACTTGACAAACATAAAATTTTCATTTAATCTGAGCAGCTGCACAAATGCCAAGGTGACCCGTCTGGACTAACTAAAAGTAGTTTCTAACAATGAAGTGAGTAATAAAATATCTTGTATTATAGTAGCAGGCCTAATTAAAACCCATTATATTTTCTTCCTTACAGCAGCTTAGGTATGGCTTCTAGAACAGAGGCTGAGTTTGCTGCAGTGGGCTTTAGAGTAAATTCTGGTCTGCTTGTACTGGTGAATATTAGCTCAATGAAAGTCATCATTGCATGCAGCTGTGCTATTTTGGAGAAGAAGAAAACATTTTAGAGAATTCACAGTCAAGAACCAGGATGCTTCAGGTGCCACCTGTGTGCTCTAACTTATAAAGGAAGTGCTTACATTCCAAAAACAATTTAAAGTCTTAATGATTTATACATATTTTTACAGGAACCTCAAAGGTTTTCCTCCCTCACCCTTATGACATTTTCTGAGGAAGTTAAAAAAAAATGTCCAGCGTTAATTTCTGTGCCATATGGGTGGACTGATAGATGCTGCAATGCTAAGTGGCTCGCTCAAACCATGCCGGCACAAAATAATTATAATTTATGAGGCCAAACCTTTCGATTCATCACAGACCCTGCCTCTTCAGGCAGCCGCGACACATCATTATGGGGGTATCGCCTTTCCCATTCACTGGCTACCTAATTCAATAGAGCAGTGGTTTTAGCTAAAGCTACCCCTACACATGCAATTGTCTTTGGTGATGCTGTTTAGTAATGGCTTTAACCTGCCAGTCACAGCTGTTAGGATGCAGACTGAGGAATTAGTAAGGAAGGTTGATTTGACATGAAGCTGTGATTAGGACACCCTTATGGCACCATTGCTATGGATGACGTCCTGTATCGTAAAGACAAGCGTATATGTGATCAGGTGTCATATGAACATTTCACAGTGCTATAGTGGAATATTGGCTAATCGTGTCATTACGCTGCACTTTTCAGGTTGATCCTTTTCTGACTTTCAAGCCGTAGATGGCTCTAAAATAGAATTAGTTCCCATTTTCATGTTGCTTTGTTTTAAAAAAAAAAAATTGTGAACCAATTTGCAGCTGAATCAGTTTCAATTTCAAAAGCAGCCATTAGTTCTAAAGCCATAAAATTAAATGGACAATATTTCATCCTGCACTCTTTGCATATCAACAAAGCGTAACGGTGGTTGTCTGTCTCACAACAATAAGAAAGTAACAAGGATAGGAGTTTCATTATATCTGAAACTTTGCTTTTGTGACCAATTATTCATCATTCATCACAAAGCAATGGAGGCGAATTGAGGAAACTTTCATTATTTTAAACATTTTTTTTAAATAATAGGACAACAAGAATAAAACTAAAGCAGCTGTCTTCATTATAAAAAATGAATCCATTGCTAGATCAGTGCAGAATGCAACAGAAACTCTGCTAAATACAGAAATAAGGGCATTGATTTTTAATTTGTTTGTGGCTTTAGACTGAAGTCTTTGCTCCAAAGCAGATCTTTGGCCCTAAAGTCAGTACAGAAAGCCAGAAATCTTTTCAGCAGGAAAAGTATTTATTAAATAATTGGCAATCATCAACAATGCTGTCAAACTATGCCAGTACAGTCTATTATGTTTTTCTATGTTAAAAAGTGTAAAAGTGTAAAAGTCTTAGTACTCACACAGTTTTCAAAATCTCAATCTTATATAAGTCACCTTTGAAATGCTAAAGGTTCTATAATGGCACACACACCATCCAGGATTCCAAATCAGCTGAATATAGCAGGACGAGCAGAGGGCACGTCAACACTGTACTCAAAAATCACTGTAGCATTCCAGTGGCTGTCACCTATGAAGAGTGCAGATGCTCTGAAGTGTTGTAGGACAGCGCTTGCACTTGTTTGCCTCTCAAACTTGATTCCAAGCAGGTGCCCAGACAGAAATAGCATCAGTTGGCAGGATATGTGTGTCATGTACCAACCTGCTAACCTCCTAACCCAGGGTGATGCCAGGGGAGTTCGGGAGACTTCTTTGACTCCACCTCTGTGTGACCTCTATCTTCAACCATCGGACCAAATGCATTCAAAGTTTTGAGAAGCTGGAGTGTGTTCACAGAGAAGAATGGATGGTTCATTGCTTTCTTTTTTCCTTGTTGCACAGTTGACCTGCTGTAGTGGATAAATACAAAATGCTAGAATGAGACCTTGTCTGAGTGTAGGTACTGGAGTCCAAATTCAAACGTCATTACAATGTGGTTGTAACTATGGTTCACATAGCACAGTTAACTCTCTGAATTTTTTTTGTTCTTTAAATAGCACTTGATTTACATTAGCCATGGTGCATGCGTGCATTTGTCTGCCACTGGGTTGAAACCTTATTATCTCAACACCCAGTCATGTGTAATATGTGCAATACATGTAGCTGAAGCAGTAAAGTGCAGAGCTGGAACATCGAAATTGAAAAAAAAAAAAAATCCACTGAGTTTCAGCCATTATAGTGTGTCCAATTTTGGGTCCCCTCTGAGCTTTATTATGTGCAAAATCCACTTTCATGTAGGGTGGGTTCCGGGGCACAGGGTCGGTGGGAGGCGCGGGGGGGTTGGGGTATGCTGTCACCGACTCAGTGCGTCTTTTAAAAAGGGCAACTGCATCACTTTGATTGAAGAGCTGTTAAGGATGTTGAAGGCTTCGGCATTCAGCATGCAGGCCAGCTTTACGCATCAGTACTTCCTCTGTTGCTTCACAACTGTGTTTTTAGTGCTGATTACATGTTCCCCCTAAACGTCGGGGAAAGGATGAGTCCAGACATCCACAGACAGGCCACTCTCCATTTTGGCTCAGAGTTGATGTGCTCAGCTAATCTTCTTGAAGGACAGAGGGGTCAGCGGAGATGAACCGTGAATCGCCTCCACCCCATCGCACAGCACCGGCATAAAATAGGGCCTCTCCTTTTAGCATGGCAGTTATATTTCCATGTTAGGGAGCACCTGTCTCCATGGTGTATTTATGAGGCACTGCACAGCTGTTTCAGGGGTTCCAGCACACGTTTTCTATATGATTCATGCCCCCAACCCCCCACCCCCTCACTCCCATTGCTCCTCTTATTAACCATTCCCTCTCCTTTCCTTTAGACAACATTGCTACTTGTTCCTTTAAAAGGGGATTAAACATGAAATGACCTTCACTTTTGCCAGTAAACCCAGATATGGAGGTCACTCTTTTTCTCTGACCTAGCAGATGGTTTTGGGTGATATGCTGAACCTGGAGTAGCTGATTGAACAGAGTCATGTTCACATATAGTACTAGGGGTGGAATGCTGGTTAGTGTGGACAAAATAGGGAAGATGCTGATAATTAGCTCTTGAAGTAGGTCACATTATAATCTCTTTCAACAAGAAGGCTCCTGTTATCAAGGGAACCAAAGCAGAATATTTTAAAAATATTATACACTATACAGTGGTCAATCAACACAATGTTTTGACTTGTTAGCAAAGAACAGTGGCAAGAGAAAACATAAATCAAAAGCAAAATGGTTAAAAATTGTTAGAAGCCCCCAGAGCATTACAATTGCTTCCGTACACTATCATCCAGCCAACTGTACAATCCATATGTGGCTTTTTAGGAAAATAGCCACAGAGGTAAAATTGCCAGAAGCTCTTAAGCTTTCAGTCTGATGTCTATTTGCAGTTATTTTACTATAAATGTTCACATTTCAACATTTAAATTTTGACTAAACACCTATATGATAGTCATAATCATGTACAGTATCAAACCTTACAAAGGCTTTCTATGGTGGTTTGGTTTACCTTTGAGAATGTATGCTTGGCTCTGTTACTAAGCTTTGGCTGTAATGTTGCAATCAACAATAACCTACCTCCACCCCCCCCCCCCCCCCCCCCCCCCCCCCAACCCCCCCCCTG